>JAWPHD010014033.1:0-64001 GCA_037043455.1 Cyrtodaria siliqua
GGGGGGGAGGGGGCAACATATGTTTAAGAATTGACAAAAGCAACACAGAAATATGTAAAAAAAAAAAAAAAGGTTTCAAGTAGGGGTGGGGTGGTTGGGAGCGGGTTTGAGAGGCGGGAGGGGGTTGGGGGCGGAGGTGGGTTGGGGAGGTGGCAAACATCTATGTAAAAAATTGACTAAAAACAACACAGAAATATGTAAAAAAAAAAAAAAAAAAAGCGTGGAGGAGAGTTTGGGTGGTGGGTGGGGGCGGGGAGGAGGGAGCCCATGCCCCAATTGGGTTAAGTAATAAGATGCATAATGCTATAACAAATCCCAAACCAAAATTATAGATATAAACATGCTTACATGCAAACCTAGATCTGCCTTTATTGCACATTTTATGGGCCATTACAATTTGGGTTCCATGGGAGCCCAGAATTTGCAGAAGACAAAAATTACTTATCCAACCCTTTACAACATACTGTAAGGAAACCAATTCCAAAATTTAGTTCAGCTAGGACAAGAAATGTAAGAGATATAGACCTGTAAAACACAGCTTACATGCACAATTTGATGTGAAACAGACATATTTTAAAGGGCTATCAGAATTTGGGTTCCATGGGAGCCCAGGGGTTACAGGAACCAAAATTACTTAGGCAGCCCTTACGATAATGCTATAAAGAAAGCTAATGGCCAAATTTGGTTGTGCTAGTGTAAGAATTGTAAGAGATATAGACTTGTAAACACAGCTTACACGCAAAATTTGATGTGAAATGGGACACATTTTATGGGCTATCATAATTTAGGTTCCATGGGAGCCCATGGGTTACAGAAACCAAAATTGTTTATGCAGCCCTTAAGATAATGCTATAAGGAAGCCCGTGAACAAATTTGGTTGTACTAGGATAAGAAATGTAAGAGATATGGACTTGTAAACACAGCTTACACGCAAACCTTGATGTGGGATGCCGACGCCGACGCCGACGCCGGGGTGATTACATAAGCTCTCTTATTCTTCGAATAGTCGAGCTAAAAATTGAAGCAAAGCATGCGAAACACAAACACAAAACAATTGACAATATTGGTAAGTTTTTCCTTTCATACACTTTATATGTTCATGTAAAATGACATCATACAGTTAACGAGCAGTATTCGCACCACAATGTGTAACTTGAAGGAAACTCCAACAATGCAACAGTGTGTTTCAGAATGTTTGTAATTGGTAGAAATTGACAGAAGTCTTACATCAGTAAACAAACTAATGGGAAATAAATATAAAAAAGCCGTAGAAGACAATTTTGAAATATGACGAATTACTTGTGCATTTAGAATTAGCACAGTTTAAATATAGCGCCAGTCGTTTCCGCATGAAAGCCCATTTTATAACACGTTAAAGAATGTGTTTCTTTAAACTATGACACAACATCATAACAACGCTCCCTAGTTCCAGATAACCCATTACGTGGTCCCGCCTTAAATCCATTAAGCGATAGGAAAACTTACATTAGCAGGATTTTATAACGGATAAACTTTTTAAAAATACATTTTACGGAAAAATGCGATAAACCCTATTAAATGTTTTAATTTTATAATATGAACAGTTTTTAAGCCGAAATTAAGGAGTTATTTCATACCCCAGTCAACCTCGTTTTTTCCTTCTTGGAGAAGGGGTTGGCTGGGGTATGACAGTTAATAATCCGACCACGTAATGCTACATTGCCACGTAAACGTAGATATAAACGACGAACAGGAAATGTAGCATTCAAGGACCACAGTCAAACACAAAACACGCACAGAAACAAACAATAATTACACAGATGAATAAAAGGCAAGATATGACAATACAAATATAAAAGGGCTAGCAATAGGGCTACCGACTTGGAACGGTCAATGGCAAAACATGGCTTGGGGTGGGGGGTGGCGGGGTAAGGTTAACGCCAGGTTCTAGGGTGCACCCAACCACACTCTTACCCTATTGTCATCCCAATAAAACTCGACAAAAGTGACGTAGTGCATACATTCGTACCTTTGTTATCATAAGTCCGTCATAAACTTACACAAGCCCAGTAATCGACGTCATCAGCAGGTGCACCAGATGATCATCCGTAACGAAGATTTGTCTCGACTCGATAAGTAAACACACGCATTTCAGCTCTAATTCTCAGTCCATAAAATATATAATTATGCCTAAAGTATCGCAATCAATGGTAAAAAGACTCGGTTAATATTCACTTCTTCTAATACTTAGCGAATTGAGAGCAGAATGAAAGAAAGTTATTTTAGCGAGATGTTTCTCAGCGGAGTTTTTTTCATTTTTAAATTTCTTTGATTCTGCTCTCAATTCGCTAAGTATTAGCACCAGTAAGTAAAAAACGCTTCTGATTCGTAGTCGAGTCGAAATATCATTTTATTGTGTTATATAAATGTTTGTTATATACTTTCCAGTGAAATAGTGGATTTTATGATTAAAAAAAAAATTCTTATATTTTCGATTGTTTATAATATAATATATTTTCAATCAAAATGACGTCACGCAACTTGTTTTGGCGCATTATTTTTTATTCCCATAAATTTCCAAGTTTTTGAGTAGAGTTATATAATAAATAGAATATTTGCAGGTTTGTCGTGAATATAGGATTTATTTCATCTCGAATTGAGAAAACTCAATATTTTCACTCATGTAAAAGCACTCGTGAAAAAAGTTTTTCACTTCGAGATGAAAATAAATCCTATATTCTCTCAAAACAAAACAAATATCCTCTCTATATGATACGTGTAATTTGACACAGCGCGGAAAAATATACTGGCGAATTTGATGACTCGTTTGAGTACGAGGACTAGCGTGGCGCAGTCGGTAGCGCGGCGGATTTGTAACCGGAGGCCCCCGGTTCAATCCTCCGTGGTGCCACTGAGTTCCGTCGGTGTGTTCTTGGGCAAGACACTTTCCCTTAGTCTCGTCCGTCGGATGGGGACGTAAACCGGGCGGTCCCGTGTATCGGTCTATCCTCCGAGCACGTTAAAGGACCATAGGAATATATTCGATAATAAGAGTAGGGCAGGTTCCCGGATTCCTATGTATCCTTCCCCTCTCTCTGGGGCGGCTCTAAATAACCTATACTGTGTTGATGAGCCGTTAAACAACATTCAATTCAATTCAATTCGTTTGAGTACTTTTGATGCAGCCTATTTAATAAACGTACGATAAATGCCTTTAGCGCTCCGGGCAGTCATGCATTGTTTATATACTTCCCTCCCTATTTACAAGTTGATGAAACAGAAGTATGACTGTTGAACAGGAAATGAAGCATTCACAACAATAACAAGGAAAAATAAAAAAAGGTACGCGACACCACAAACATAAAAGGGTTGATAAAAGGGGCCTTCAAACGGTCACTGGCAAAATGCCGCTGGAGTTTAAACCAAGTTTTAGGGTGCCTACCTCACCTTCAATACCGTATTTCCATCCAAATTAAACGGGAGACTTTGTAAATAAAAAAAATCAACACCTTTCTGTATCCCCAGACTAGGCAGACATAATAGAAAATATAGCACATAGATGATCATGTATATATGAATGTAAAACAGCATAGAAAGCCGCAAAGCAAGTACTTGTGGATTTAGAATTTGCCAGAGCAACATGAGAATACATCGTTTAGGGTACGACAAGACAAGAATGAAGACAAACGGATATAACGGGACCACAGTCAAAATGGATATGTAGCATTCCAAGAACACAATTCACCAAAAGCACGCATTCAAACAGTGGATATTAATGGGTTGAATTAACAGGTATTCTCTTACGAGATGGGATGCAATATAGTGAAATAAGCCTCGGTCACCCGGCCTGCTTCTGATTTATTCGCTACGCTATGATCCTCAGAACCAAGCCTGGGTAAAAACGGAAGTTTTAAATCACCCTTCACAATGGGGCGATTTGGGCCAGACTTGCAGAGATTCTATGTGACTTATATGAAAATAACTAACTGTGACGTTGAGTTATGACGTCAATACAAGTGTTGCCGATGTCGAAGTCATCCGCCGATAACGTTCAATAAAGCGAATAGTTTAGGTTAAAATTACACATAAACTGATTTAAAATGTAATGAATAGATTATTTAACTGCTGGGTTTGATTATAGGGAAATCCTTCACTCGATGGTAGTCGTGTTTTGTTTTTTCACGAACGAGCGTATAAGAGTGAGTGAAAAAAAACACGATTACCATCTTGTGAAGGATTTCCCTGTAATCGATCTCCTCAGCAATTACATAATCTCTATATTATTAATTTAATTTAAACATATTTTATTGCCAATATATAATCGCAAAAGGGTTGGGTTAGAAGTTCTTACAACATTAGTTAATGCCCTTCCCGACAAAATAGTATACACACAAAGTTAGACAATGACATAGGTAAATATATATAACTTGAACATAATATATGGATTAGAGAAAAGGTAGTGAGAAAGAAAAACTAGGAACTAGTGAAGAAAAAAGAAAAAATAAGAAGTATACAGATTGTGTCAAGTTCGAAAGAAGAGAGTCAATCAGCATGAGTTGCAAAAGTAAATCTAAATATAGGCAAACCTCTGTGTACATTTGCACTGCTTCGAAGAGAATTTGATTATCGTCATCAGACAAGTGTTCGCGACCAAAAAGAATTGTATTTAAATTTAATGGGTGAAATGTACGCGTTGACTGAAACAAACGAAGCCGTTGTGTACGAAATAAGTTACAGTTGAAAAAAAAGTGTTCAGCGTCTTCTACTGCAGAACCATAATCGCAATTGTATGATTCTCGTAAATGGTTTAAATAAAGATCATTATTAAGGTTACTGCAATAATTTCGTAGTCTGGCATGTAAAACAGCAAATAATCGTTGGCCAGTTAAGTAGTGTGTAGGAACTTTTGAGCTTGGAAAAACAGAACTTAAAAGTTTCCTCTTGAATATCGATATAGATTCTGAATTGCGTATATATATTGGTAAGTTGTTCCAGAGATTAAGAGATGAAGGTACAAACGAGTTATTAAATAGTTCAGTTCTACGAACAGTAGTGGCATAATTATCACTATTTCGAAGGTTGTAAGAGCTCACTTGTCCTACCAATTGTGGGAACAGATTTGAAATATAGTTTGGAGTTGTTCCATATTTAACTTTGTATTCTGTAATAAGCTTTTGCAGTTTTCTCCTATCGGAAAGAGAAAGCCATCCTATTTCACCTAATAAATGATGTATGGATACAGAACGAGTTAGTCCAGTTACTATGCGGGCTGCTTCATATTGTATTTTTTCCAAAGTATCTTTTTCGTATAAGGTACAACCGTCCCATGTAATGGAAGCATACTCAAAGATTGGACGCATATAGGATAAATAAATCTGATTAAGTGGTCTTCGAGGTACTTTATATTTAAGCATTCGCATTAATCCTAATACCTTTGTTGCGGAAGCAACAACATTTTTGATGTGCTCGTGCCATTTTCCATTATGACTAAGCATTAAACCTAGATGTTTATGGTGATCAACAAATGTCAACTGGATATTATTAAGGTATAGAACTGGGCGACGATCATCTTCAGATAAAGAAAAGAACATTGCTTCTGTTTTATTGGGATTAAACTGGACAAGCCATTGGTTTGACCATTCAGTAATCTTGTGTAAGTCGTGGTTTAAAATACCTTCATGTCATTTATATTATTAACATGGCTTCATGTAAACGTCAACTTTTGAGAGTAAAAAAAAACGCGAATCGCTAGTGGACGCTTTATTTGGTCTAATCTGCCCAACCGATATCTGAAATTAAGGCCATAATAAATTAATTGCTAGATTCTCAACCCCGCACGCCCCCGTTTTTTATGCCGCCCCGGTAATTTTTATTTCTTCAAAAAAAAAAAAAAAAAAATGCTGGAAGTATGAAACACTATTTAAATGTGTTTTCAATCTTGCAAGTACTTAGTAGTATGTTTTTTTTATTATACCTCACGTTTACACTCCTGTATAAATGTTTTTTTCCAATAACGACACGCTTTGGCAATTAGAAATCGGTGGACGCTTATTAAAATACAGTTGAAGTTATGTCAATCGTAAGACGCTTGGTTTACCAAACGACAATAAAAAAAATGTGGCGAGCAGATTTGTTACTTTAAATCAAAACTGGTATAAAAATATAAATTGAAAAAAAATAAAAAAAAATAATAAAAAAATATTGCGATTTTCCTCAGGTTGACAATATCCGCTGTCACCCTCACTGGGATGCAATATTTATATACTATTTTTGCCTTGTGCCGAGGCCATTTTCCATTTGTCGTATAAAATAAAAAATAAAATTTCACTCCCCGCGCCTATTTGGAAATAAATTTGGATGAGAAATTAGCAATTAATTTATTATGGACTAAGGTGTTTGCATGATTACTGATCCGAGACTAATCTCAGATTAGTAGTGAAATAATCTCCCAAATTCAAATGGTAAATCTATGATAAAATAAATGACTTTAACTTTGACATTGTTAACTATCCACATTTAGATCGGGATGAACCTCGCGCAACATCATACGGGGGTCAATTTTCTTCAGCAAAGTTTTCGTTATCACAAAATAGTAATACTTCCTCATTTTTTTTGTCCGCAACGAAAACCTCATGACAAATACAACACCAACCTAAAACAGTTTTAACACTAGGATATCACAGTCTTTATATATATGTTTTACAAATTTTGACACTTAGAGTCTGACGAATTTCGTCAGGAAACGTGTCAGAATGGGATACGACCTTTAGTGTTGCTATGCACTTCATGCTTAGTGATGGACCTCTGAACAGTCAGTCACTACGCTTCACGTTTCTGTTGTGCGATGACCGGATAAACTCGTATGGTGTCAGACCGGTGAAAATCAGCCCATTGAACACAATGAAAAATAGGCTATTTGTGGAGATCAGTCACAAGTTCCTCAACATTCGTTCGCTTAAATACACTTTAACTATGTGAATTAAACACATTTGGCTCGCAAACGGACCCATATCTGGAATAAAACACTGATTCAGTTTTTCAACATTTCGCGTCATTCATTCACACTATGCGTGTATTGAAATAAACATCATCTCTACCTACCGTTTGTGATCATACACTCCAAACAAATAGTCCTGACACAGTAAAATACTTACTATTCATGCCCACAGACATAATACTTCAACATCAAGTTAGATTTTACAATGAAATAAAAATTAATCTTGGGAAAAACAAATGCAAACTAGAAACTCCGAATTTTTTCATGGAACTATTTTAGCTTTCTGTGACCCGGAAGTACTTCCTGACTGGTCTGATACCGTATGATTCTTTGATTACGCCTGAAAGCGGAAGTAGACACATGAACTTTCGTCCCTCTTTTTGAATGGTCGTAATCAAAATCTTTTTTTTCTTTGGCTGTTGTTGTGCTTATTCTGTACAATTATCAATAAAACTTAAAGTGTTTCTAATTATGCATTTTTATATATTTTCAAAACAAAATGTTTAAAGCTGTTGGAACCATAAACAAAGCTTTGCACATTCTCATGAGTATAGGTTGTATCCATCGAATAATCTCTTAGTTTTTTTTATTAATGTATTAATTTTGCCTGATGCCGAATAAGATAAATGAATAGCCGACACATATAGCATGGCATTGTTCATGTTAATGCATACACTCAGGAATGGAGCGTGTCTTTTTCGATTAATTGGTGCATCATTAATTATTTACATTCAAACGATTCCCGGCTGTACTTGACGCACATTGTGTAAATCAAGGGTTAATACGAGTTTAAAGCTCGGTGGTATATCTACAGGCAATGCAGTATTCAACACAAATGAGAAGTTACTATCGAAAAGAGACTATGTATTCTCGGGTGACTATCGACAATAGACGAGGTATTTTCCGGTCACTATCGACAATGTACGGGTACTCTCCGGTGATTATCGACAATTGAATTGAATTGAATTGTGGTTTTAAGGCGCACCAACACATGAAATGTTATATGGCGCCTAACAGGAATGGACATGTCAGGCTCATCCTCTATGTACATCGAGATAAAAGAATGTGCCTAGAACCTTCTCACCTGCAGAACTGCAGAGTTGTTGCAAATTCTATTGTAGACACTCCATTTACTCTGGAGCCACGTTTATTGTTTTTCTGCCATTACTCTAGTGATTTGAGCGACATGGCACCTGAAACAATGCAGGGTTCACGGTGAAGACCTTTAATGAGCATGAACAAAATATGATAAAATGAACATGAATTTGAGAGTGTATGGGTGTGTGGGTTCTACTCCTCTGCCTACCCCTTCAAAGCGATCTGCAGTGGCCCTATTATTTGCCCCAGAATCAAACGGGGCCCCCGTAACCACACGGGGATTACCGACAAGAGACGAGGTATCTCCGGTGATTATCGACAAGACAGAGACGAGGTATTCTCCGGTGACCATCGGTGACCATCGACAATAGACGAGGTATTCTTAGGTGACTATCAACAATGGACGGGATATTCTCCGGTGACTATCAACAAGAGACGAGATGACAGGTGACTTTGAAACCAGACTGACACCCAGACGGAAGTAGCACATCAGTCTGACAAATGTTACACAACTACGTCAAACTGTCAATTGGGCGTTATTCTGAGATAATATGTGTAAACGAGAGAAACATAGAAAGACGTTTCTGGAATGGAAACCATCAGACACTTTCCGGACTCATTTTCAGAAATCTCAAATAAATTGTATTTCATCTCGCGAGGGAATCGAAATACTTTTGAGCATCGTAATTCATTCATGGACCTTTATTGATGTACCGTAATTACAAATTGCAATCAATTATTCACCAGAGCTGTCTCTATTACTGCAGTATATGTAGTGGCAACATTTACGTGTGTTGCTAAGAATTCTCCGTATACAACTGATCTGGGGCCACTAAATTCAAACCATATGTATATTAGAAGATACAAAAGTAGGTATGAAAGTTGAACAGAATATGTAGCTCGTTTGATGTTTTTAATTTTTGTCTTGAAGCTTGTTTGTCGTACCCTTAACGGTTTGTTCTCTTATATCTCTGGCCGAGTCACTGAGTACCTGCTTTGTGGATTTCTAGGCTTTTGTTTTTTATATTATATATACATGATCATTTGTGTGTTATACTTCTATTGACTAGTATTGCTGCCTTGTTTGTTAGAGCATATAACTTTGCGGAGATATCTTTATTTACACTATTGGGATGACAATATGGTTAGAGTAAGGTTTGGTGCACCATAAAACAGTTGTCTAGAGTTATCTAATCCTGGTTTTGGATTTATTGCAGGTAAAACGTTATTATTTGATACAATTGTTTTAATAAAATTCAGATTTCTACAAACAAGGTTTCATACAAATTTCATATTCCAAACCTTAATATAATCATGATTTATAAGACAGTGCCTTTATTTGTTTTTATTTCAAACAATGCGCCCTGCACATCTACGTGTAATGGCAAAAGTAAAGGTTCAGCCTTTCACAAACAGCTGTTCAGATTATAGCTATTATTTACTTTTTCAGTTGTTGGTCATACTTTTCTAAAATGAGATATAGGGTCCTGTAGAAACCACAGCGTCCGAGCGCAATGGCATCGTAGGTCCACTCTGTACTGCAAACAAGGACTTGAAAATACAATGAAAGAGACAAAAAACAACAGAAAGCGTGGTGAAGACAGGGTTACCGACTTGGAACGGTCAGTAGGCAATAAGGCCTACTGGTTAGCTTGAATCGATTTTATATGCGCACAATCCTGTCTTCAACGCTCATATAGACAAGACAGTGTAAACAAAACTACATCCCATCAAAAGGAATTCTCTAACAATAAAGTCCACATCCTGAGAAACTAACTAAAGAAACACATACAAAATAATAAACATCTCAGGATGTATCCAGAATCGTACTTAACAACCATAGTAGTTGCAGCTAAAGAGAAAACCAATCTAGGGTACGACCAGAAAACCCGAGGGACGAAAGCTCATGCACCCACCCACTAATCCTCGCGGGTTATAAACATTGTAAATATATGCCATTTTCACCTAAAATGATCATATGATCAACCAACAAACAGCTGTCAAAAATGGCAATGGAATACTTTGCTAAGTAATTTATAGCAAAAATGGATTTGAGTGTTAACGTGTTTACTGATGTTCTTTAGATAAAAGGGTTGTCTTTTGTGCGAATGTTAGTATCTCGGTGACATAATTTTCTTTGAAAAACAGCAAGATTTTTTTGACTATTAATTGAAATTTATTCCAAAAGGTTTGTTTTGTTTGTGTTTTGTTTTACGTCATTTTCAGCAGATTTTAGGCTAGATATGACGGTCGATTTTTTCGTGGTGGAGGCAGACCAGCCACCAGTGGAGTTTTGATGATTGAAAAAATTGAGATACACAAACAAAACAATGTAAACCAAGATCAAAAAGTGTTTCGTACTCAATATAATCACATTTCTTGTTTCAGTTGCAGGTTTTAGTCGTAAAATTGGTAAGTGCTTCTGTGACCGGGATAGTAAAGACGCTGCGTTTAGAAAGTTGTTCGCCTCGCTGCTGGGAGCTCAGCTTCAGAAAGTGTTGATTCTAACGAATGGCATGATGTATACAGTACTAATTTTACCTCGGTCCCAGGATAAGTAGGTGGTCCGTCTCCACCTCGATTAAAATAATTGCCATTTTGGAAGGATCTTGACATGATGGAATGAAACAACGCTTGGAAAGATTGTGAACCATCCCATGAATGACACATTCTATTTATTTAGAACGAGTATTAATGACTGACTTCAAATAGCCTGACAAGTTCATGTCTACACTATCACTGGATGTTGCGGAATGAGCTGGACTTTCTAAACCAACTACAGCAATCAGTTGAAAGCCTCTTTAAGGCATTGCTTGGTTACACGTATTAGAATCTGGTCAGAAGTGAAAGTACGGGTTAGGCGTGGCAGTGAGATACTTCGTACACAAATGGATTGCAACTGACCCTACAGTGAGGTTTTCCCATGATAAATTCCATTATTTTAGATTGATTATTTATGACTGATTTGTCTATAAACAAAATCAGTATTTGTAATCAGCATGAGGGAAATCACACAGCTTCAGTTAATTAATAACAGGAAAGTGTCATTTTGGACGGATCTTGACATGGTGGAATGAATATTTATTGCTGATTTGTTAATATAAACAAAATCAGCATTAATACAGACCATGAGGAAATTAACATAATTTGAGATAGTCTGGCAATGTCATATCTACACGATAATTTTATGCTGAGGAAATAATACCCTGAGTATAATATACCTCAGTAAAATATACTGGTCATATATAAGGCCATATTTCTGTTCATCCAGAATATGTCATTATTACATAATTCGAGTTGTCCAGAATATATAGTATATAAGTTTATAGTTTGTACGGTCAAATGAGTATACATATTTCCGATATGATTCATGATGGATAATACAACTTTTTGCCATAACATTCTTATTCGTACGTTTTCTTCGCTCCAACATTACTTATTCTAAACCGTCCGATTTTCGGAGGCTAAAATATTCAATGACCAGCCAAAATGCCGATTGTTTTTACACAGGGTGGCGGTCAAATTTATTGGAAAATATTTCCGATTGTCCGGAATATACGTATAGATGCATCGTCCGCAAATTTCCTGTTGTCCGAAATAAGTAATTATTCGTTTAACTGTCAATATTTCCGATTGTCCGGAATAAGTGGTTGCATGTTGAACTGTCAATATTTCCGATTGTCAGGAATAAGTATTTGTATGTTCAACTGTCAATATTTCCGATTGTCCGGAATATGAAACTTTTGAAGTTGATCTGTTAATACCTCCGATTGTCCGGAAGATGAAATAAATTTTGAATTGACAATATGTCCGATTGTCCGGAAGAAGTAATAAAATATGTTCAACTGTCAATATTTCCGATTGTCCGGAACATAATGAACAGATGTTGAACTATCACTTTATTTATGCATTATTAATTATAATGTAATAATAAATACCTAAAATCAGCCACGGCCAATTATGCCAAAAATAACTCATATTTAAAGATGAGTCTTAGTCAGTCTTTCCTATGTTTTATGTAATCCCACTTTTTGTAATAATAAGAAGCCAAAGTGAAACAGGAAGTTCCCAGCATGCACAGAACGCAGTGCGTCAAAAACACGAAACCAAAACAATCTACAATAGTTATTACTATGGAAAAATAGAATAAACTAGAATTATCACTGGAAGTGATTAATACCCCCACAATACCGCCTTGTCACATAAACATGGCAACCACAAGAAAACAATGGTATGGCCACAAGTTATTACAACATTAGAAATCCGGCCCTGCCGCTACAAAATATTCATACAATTTAGACAATGGCAAACAAATTATTTAAACTACAAAATATGAAATAAACAGGAAAAAAAAATAATGAGAGAGAGAGAGAGAGAGAGAGAGAGAGAGAGGAGGGAGAGGAGAGGAGAGAGAGAGTTTTCAATATTGTTAGTGATCAGGGGAGAAGACTAACAAAGATTTGCGTGTTACACCGTTCAAGTCAAAGATGTATAAGTGTGATAAAAAGAGACATGGTCATGAAGAGGATGCATTATAAATTGTTTAAATTTAATACAAACCCAAATTAACAGGTTCCTCAGAGTTGACTGTAGCATTTTTTTGGCAAATTCTAAGTTGAAAAGGGGCCATAACTCCGTCAAAAATTGGTGGTTTGTAACCAAAGTCGAACTTGACCTGTATTTTATGGTCTTAAACCCGTGTACCAAAAATTATTATAATCCGTCGACCCTTTCATGAGTTATCGTCCGGACACCGTTTTTTGGGCAAATTCTAAGTTGAAAAGGGGCGATAACTCCGTCAAAATTGATGGTTTGTAACCAAAGTCGAACTTGACTTGTATGTTATGGTGTTATACCGGTGTACTAAATATTATTTAAATCCGTCGACCCTTTCATGAGTTATCGTCCGGAAACCGTTTTTTTGGGCAAATTCTAAGAGGAAAAGGGGCCATAACTCCGTCAGAAATTGGTGGTTAGTAACCAAAGTCAAACTCGACCTGTATTTTATGGTCTTAAACCCGTGTACCAAAAATTATTTAAATCCGTCGACCCTTTCATGAGTTATCGTCCGGAAACCGTTTTTTGGGCAAATTCTAAGTTGAAAAGGGGCCATAACTCCGTCAAAAATTGGTGGTTTGTAACCAAAGTCGAATTTAATTGTATTTTATGGTGTTATACCAGTGTACAACATATTATTGAAATCCATCAGCCCTTTCATGAGTTATTGTCCGGAAACCAACAGACCGACGGACCGACGGACCGACAGACCGACAAGCTCACTCCTATAAACCCCCCCAAACTTCGTTTGTGAGGGTATAAATACTCTTATTCACTGAAAATAGATCAGTGCAGTTGATTTTGTTTCAACTAATTAATAATAAAAATAATAATAATAAAATGATAAATAAAGAACGGATCTGATACAAATAACATAACAGCGTGTATAAGTAACATATACGAAAAACTGTATTAAAGTTATAAAATACTCAAAATTAAAAAAGAACACATTAAGAGTTTTACTTAACTTTAGGTTTGGAAATTTTGAATTATGTGAGGGTATAAAATGTAAAAGAAGATTTGAAAGTCTAAAATGAAATGTATTGCACCTCGCACAAAATCCTAGGAATTTCACTGGATTAGAGCGGTCACATGGTGACCCTCTATTAATCTATATTTCATAGAGGGTCAATAAAACAATATGGACTACAATTCCGATTCAGAGTTTAAATCATTTGCAAATAGTTCTTTAAGGCGTTAGTAACAAACATAATAAGTAAATTTAATAATGTGTTTAAACTGTACCGGTCGTGACGTCAACGTCATGACGTCAAATTGCACGAATGTCTCATTGACGTTGACGCTCAGTTATATAGAGAATATTATGTCAGTGCCTTTTACTATCAAGTTTATTAGGCGAGGCTTAGAAAACGAAGCGAGGCTCTGCCGAGCCATTGTTCGTTTTCGTGCCGAGCCTAATAAACTTGATAGTAAAAGGCACTGACATAATATTCTATTTATCATGTAGATTATCCACATTTGAATTACTATTATTACCTATTTCTCAGGATGTTACGCTTATCGAGGACACCGCCATGGTGTTGTTTTTTGTTTGTTTTATGACGTCAGGCAACGCTACGTGCATGACGTCAGATTACGTTACGTACAATAAACGTCGAGGGATTCCGCATTGATTTGCTCTATTGGTAAGTGCCAAATAAAGCAAAATGTAATAGGTCACCCCATTATTTTGCAGAAAAGTGCACATCTGCATGATAAAATGGGTTAAATATCGGCGTTTGCATGCAATAAATCAGTTATTGGGTTTGTTTCTGACTCCCTACAGAAATATGTGGGGTCAGTCAGATGTAAAGGGAGACTCGGCTATCGCCTCGCCCTCTATAAATCTTACTGACCTCACATATTTCTGTAGGGGGTCAGTAACAAACCCAGTATATAATATTAGCATTCAAAGAGTGTAAACATCAATATAAAACACGCATTCACTACAAACAACAAGTACAAGAATAAAACTGGAAGCAAAGTACAGACATACAAGGGTTGACAACAGTGGTGCCGCTTTATAACGGTCAGTGCCAAAAAGGCCGTCTAGGGTTTGCACCAAACCTGACTCTTAACCTATTGTTATCATAATTAAACAGAGATTCCCCCCAACCCCAACCCCCACAACCCCCAGACTATATACTCTAACAAACTAGTCGACATGTGTTGTTTCACAAGGGCGTAGATAGGATATGTAAATGATGTATAGGCAGCCGAAGTGATATGTTGAGCGACGAAGCAGAGACTGGAGTTGGATTGGTCCGGAAGCATGCTCCCCAAGCAATTTTCTAAAATCTAAATGCTCTGAGATGGCATTTCACGCATTTCAGAGTCCTAATCATCTTGCTGAGATTCTCTGAAATTGGTAAAAGTTTAATACTGTAAACAATAAATATGTCAAGTTCTCATTACAGGCGCAATAAAACCGGGTCTTTCTTGTAATAATAAAATAAACGACTAAATGAAGAGTATTTTCTTCTTTAAACTGAAATAGATTTGCTAAACAACAAAATCGGAAATAATTCTGTATAGGCATCTGCCTTTACTTCCTTAAGGCAGCTACCTCATTTTTCAGGTATGGTGATGTAAAGACAACCCACATAAAACAAGAATATTAAAAAACACAAGATAATCATCCCAATATGTGTAGATAAATCGATATTACATAAAAAAAATCACATAAATACATAAACGCCGAACTGTTTCACGGTTTAAAGTTGTGGCGTTAGCGAAGTGTGAAAACACAGTTTACGACAGTTAAACGGCTAAAATACTGTCGTAAATTTGCCAAAAGACACAATTACAAAACCGGCTCGCCCGGCAGACGTTGTGTAGAAAAAAGTTGAAACCGGAACCATATGTGCGTAATTATTATTTTTTTATTACAGTATTTTTGACCATCCACATTTAGATATCGTAAATTTGCCAAAAGACACAATTACAAAACCGGCTCGCCCGGCAGACGTTGTGTAGAAAAAAGTTGAAACCGGAACCATATGTGCGTAATTATTATTTTTTTATTACAGTATTTTTGACCATCCACATTTAGATATAATGATGAAATTTCACTCTTTGCTTATTTATTGATTAAATGTTATTCTGTCTTTCTGTATACCTTGGAACTAAGACGGTGCGTCTGTTTCGGCCAATCAGAAACGATACCAGAATCACGGTAAAATGACTGCCGCTTAAAAAAAAGATGAGTGGCTTAGTTGTGATGAGTATAGTTGCAAGTACATGCCATATGTGTTTGATTGTTTGAATGGTGTTTTACGTCATTTTTAGCATATGTTACTTTCTTTCTCTTTCTTTCTTTCTTTCTTTCTTTCTTTCTTTCTTTCTCATACTCTCCATCTCCCTCTCTCTCTCATATTCTCCATCTCTCTTCTCCTTTCTTTCTTTCTCATACTCTCCATCTCCCTCTCTCTCTCTCTCTCTCTCATACTCTCCATCTCTCTTCTCCTTTCTTTCTTTCTTTCTTTCTTTCTTTCTTTCTTATTTTTTTTTCTTTTTTTCTTTCTTTCTTTCTTTCTTTCTTTCTTTTTTTTCTTTTTTTCTTTTTCTTTTTTCCTTTTTCTCTCTCTCCCTCTCCCCTCTCCGCTCTCCCCCTCTCTCCCTTCTCTCTCTCCTCTCCTCTCTCTCCTCTCTCTCCTCTCTCTCCCCTCTCTCTCTCTCTTTCTTTCTATTTCTTTCTTTCTCTTTCTTTCTTTCTCTCTCCATTTATTTCTCTCCCTTTAATCCTATCCTCTTTCGTCCTGTCATTCTCTCTCTCCCTCTCTCTTTTAATCCGACATGAAACTCATTGAGACTGATTAGTTTCTAGTAGTTATACGGTTATTACCGAAGCGGTAAGACAATTGACACTTTAAGACGCTATAGGTGAATATGGAATTGACATATAATCAAAACTATGTGGCCTAATGAAAAGTTTCTGTGAATTATTGAATAATATAAACGATACTGTGGATCACAATAAACACCTTTAGCGAGATTATAACAATATATGAAAGGTCAACATTTCCTACAAGTTAGCAAGTATCACATTCGTCGGATGTTACTGATAAACTAATTTGTGCAAAGGACATTTTTCATGTATGGTGATCACATAAAACAAGAATATTAAAAAATCTAGATATATTATCGTCCCAATATGTGTAGATAAATCAATATTACATAAACACACATAAATACATAAACACCGACATATATGGTTTTGAACAAGCACTACAAACAATATGTTATTATATGAAATTGCAACATCCATAAAATAAAAACACCCCTAAAGATAAGTAATAGATAGAGTCTGGTCTCAGCGAGTTGGCTTATTTAAACACCTAAATGGGCGTAGCCCATCGAGGTGTTTAAATAACCAACGAGCTGAGACAGACTCTATTTTTTTTGTAGCATGGTGTATTGAGTAACACTGTGACGTCATAGTGACCGTACTCTAAATTCCAATATCCGGCAGTTGTAGTACGGTAAAGCCACGCCCCTTTAGTTAACCTAAATTAAACGATTTAATGCTCTGCATTCATCAAAGGAAATGTCACCGACCATGCTACAAATGATAATGAAATACACTTAAAAGTAGTTGTAGCATGGTCGGTGACATTTCCTTTGTTGAATGCAGAGCATTAAATCGTTTTGTAGCATGGTCGGTGACATTTCCTTTGACGAATGCAGAGCATTAAATCGTTTAATTCAGGTTAACTAAAGGGGCGTGGCTTTACCGTACTACAACTACCGGATATTGGAATTTAGAGTACGGTCACTATGACGTCACAGTGTTACTCAGTACACCATGCTACAAAAAAGATAGAGTCTGTCTCAGCTCGTTGGTTATTTAAACACCTCGATGGGCTACGCCCATCTCGGTGTTTAAATAAGCCAACTCGCTGAGACCAGACTCTATCTATTACTAATTCAGGTTAACTAAAGGGGCGTGGCTTTACCGTACTACAACTACCGGATATTGGAATTTAGAGTACGGTCACTATGACGTCACAGTGTTACTCAGTGCACCATGCTACAATCTCGGTGTTTAAATAAGCCAACTCGCTGAGACCAGACTCTATCTATTACATATAAAAGTCGAACAGAAAATGTAGCATTCAAGGACCACAGTCATCCAAAAACACGCAAAGAAACTAACAATAATTACAAAGATGAACAAGCAAGGTTTTAACACAAGCGTAAAATATCTGCCGAGAAAAAAATAGCATTATATCTGGGTAAGAACTGGGAACCAAGTTTAACATAATAACAGATCATGTCACGTGTGTTAAAACAATATTTAAAACAAGAGCTGTCGGAGAACAGCGCAGCTCGACTTTCGGGGTATAGAAACTCAGGCCGATATAAAAAAATTAATGTTAGAATCTCATACAAATTATAGTTTATACTTGTTTTATATGCAAATGATTGTGTTCAAATTAAAATTTTAATGTCCAAATAATGGAAGATAAAATGAAAATAATTCCCCTCCCCCTCTCCTCCATGTGAAGGGAGCCCATAAACCAATAATAAACCAATGGGTTGTGGGTAGGATGGCAGGTGGTGGGGGTGGAGGGTGTTGTGGGCGGGGGGGGGGGGGGCGCATCATTTATATAGGTGTAAATTTGATAAAACAAAACAACACAGACATAATATTATGTAAAAAAACAAAAGCAAATACATTCGGGTGGTGGTGGTAATGATGGGGTTGGGGATGGATAGGATGGGATGTGTGGGGGTAACATAGCTACATGTGAAAGAATGGACCAAAAACAACACAGAATATGTAAAAAAAAGAATTCGAGTTTCGAGTGGGTCAGGTGGAGGTGTGGGGGGAGGTGCGGGGAGGTGGAGGGGTGTGTGTGTGTGTGTGTGGGGGGGGGGGTCAACATATCTATATGTGTAAGAATTGACCAAAACAACACAGAAATATGTATATAAATAAAATTATAAACTAAAAAATACTGGGCGTGTGGGTGGGGAGGGGGTTTGAGGTGGCGGGGGGGGGGCGGGGCAGGGAGGAGGGAGTCCATACCCTAATATGGGTGAAGTATGAATAATATGCACAGTGCTATAGGAAATCCCAAACCAAGAATATATATACATTTATATACAACAGCTTACACGCAAACCTAGATCTGATTTTATTGCACATGTTATGGGCCATCACAGTGTGGGTTCCATGGGAGCCCAGAATTTGCAGAAGACAAAATTACTTACGCAACCCTTTACATCATACTATACGGAAACCAAATCCCAAATTTAGTTGAGCTAGGACAAGACATGTAAGAGACATAGACTTGTAAACATAGCTTACACGCAAACCTTGATGTGGGACGCCAACGCCAATGCCGACGCCGACGTGACTGCATAAGGTCTCTTATTTTTCGAATAGTCGAGCTAAAAACACAAAATAAAGAATGTCACGAAGACGTATACATGCCACGACCGTTTTTTCTTACCAGACATTTTTAGCACCAGTAATTTCATCCAAATATTTTGAATCAAGGTGGACGACCTCGCTTCGTTCTGGTCAAATCCTTGGCATGCGTTACATATTGATTACATATTGATTACATATTGATTACATATTGATTACATATTGATTACATATTGATTACATATTGACCTTAGAAGCACGACATGCTAGAAGTACACATCAGCACAGCAATACAATTGTTCACATGTAAGGGATGCGTGTGCGTTAGTGTGTGTATCACAACACAAATTAACTGTTCACTGTTACCATGTGTAATTATAAGATTGCGTTATCAAAGCGAAAAATTCAAAGAAACTGTTCATTGCTACCTTACTATGTGCAATTATGAAAACCATATAAGAGTCGATGCCGTTCTGGCAGCGAATAAAAGGCAAGATATGACAAATTTGATATTTTTCCTTTCTTGGTAACAAACTTGAAAAAGGACTCCATGATGTTATTAACAAGTGTTACCGCATTGAAAGAAATTTCTGATGAAATGTAAGGTCAGTATAGGTATCTTACATGTTTTAGTTTAATCTATAAAGCTATAACCTTTTTTTGTCGATTTCGTTTCAATTAAAGGTTAAAGCTGTACAGTTCCTATTTTAACTGGTAAAAACTCATGAATATGAATGAGTCACGTGTAAAGTAGTTTCAAATTGACGAACACCCCAAAAGCGGAAATCGATGCGTAACATTTCACATTTTTATTTAGCCTCCGTACAGGAAACATCGATAAATATACGGCTCCAGAATATATGTGATAAAAAATAGTTGTCCGGAACGGGATTTGAACCACAGCCTTGCACTTGTAAGTTTTGAAAGATGTACGCTGAACGACTATAGACCACGGCTATTTACTGGTATATTGTAGCATTTTTAACACTATATAGGCATTAAGTAATAACAAGCGCGCCCTCACAAACTCATCAACCGCTACATAACAAGTCGACATGTGGTTGTTTTGAGGCGAAGTATTAGTTTCATATTGATAAAATAAAGTATTACTGCAGGCAATGTTAATTTACACGTGCGACAATATGAACTACATATTTATTGATCCGTTTTGAATTGCGAATGTTAAGTTATTTTGCCTCATGATAAATGGTAGTAAGTATATTATTTTTTCAAGTAGTGTTATAGTTCAGTGGATAGAGCACCGGACTTGAAATCAGAAGGTCGTATGTTCGAACCCCGAAAGAAAAAAATGGAAAAATTACTGTTACCTGTGTATAGGTACGATATGCACTGGTCGATATATTTATATAAAGTAAATGATTTCCTGAGCTATATTTGCTCGCTTAAATACCCGATTTCGACATGAGCTGGTGAACATGAAGTTACAAAAAAGACACGCCTACAAAGAAGAAATCGATTGATTTAGAGACTCTGCAGCTTTAAGGGAACAATCTCCACGCAGAGGTATCGTTTTTTACACTCACATATATCTCTGCTAACTACTTAATTACAAGATTTTGGTAAAACCTGTTAAATTGGAATATGTTTGCCTGAAACTTATTTATTTATTGTGTAAATATAATTTTCGGAATATCTGCAAATTAGATATTGCAAGATTTGAAACGTGCATGAAAACAATTTAGTTTTAATCTTTACTACTTTATTACCAAAATAATACGAACTTAGGTCTCCTCAATCGATAAGCATATGTAAACATTTCCAACCGAAGCTCGATAGCAGAAAATTAATAAACATTTTAACTCATAGAAAACAATTGAAAAATATTCAATATACACTTCTCAAAACTGCTAACTACACCGCTCACGTTTTGGGTTATATATATCGATGGGTTGAATGTTTTTCAATAAAATAAAAAGGAAATTTTAGTCACACTTTTCCCATATCTACATGTAGATATGGGAAAATTGTGACTTTAGTGTTTACATGGGTCGTTTGCAATTGCTTATTGTGGTTTAGTTCTAGCATTGCCCATGAAAAAAATAAAATGAAATGATGTAAAAATGATTGAATTGGTATTTCCTTTTTATTTCATTGAAAAACATTCAACCCATCGATATATATAACCCAAAACGTGAGCGGTGTAGTTAGCAGTTTTGAGAAGTGTAGGTCTATATTTGATCTTTGCGGATCACGCAAAAGGATTTATTATAAACATCGTCATAACATTTTTTAACAAGCATGTGACCAAACCGTTCGCCCTATTTTCTTTGACGTTGTAATGACTCTGGTAGAGATTGATTGTCAACCAATATTTGTGGTGTCGCAAAATCTGCTTCTATTTCTTCTTTGTAATTGTTGTTTGTTTTGAATGCGTGTTTTTGTTTGACTGTTCTGTGACTTGTTTACCTGCTGCTCTTAAGGTCAAAATGACCGGTCATATGTTATACAGGTCGGCCTATCACTGTTGAGCCATATCCGATTGTGAACAGGAAGTTTGGTGTATGGTTTTGTAAGAATATACTGAAAAGAAATTCCTGGGAAGCAACAAACACAAACAATAGAGAAAATTAGCAGTCCATTTTTCTTAGTCTGTTCATGAGAAGTAATACAATTTGCAACACCTCTCACGGTCACTGCCATCCCCTATAAGTGGTACCTGTATTATACTTGAAGGCAAAAGATTGGGCGTGATGATCGCAAAGGACAAATACGTAGTAATACTACTGAATTGTAGTCGGGGTAGTATGTAACATTTACATCACTATATTGATATCTGAATAGCTCCGTCTTTGATTTAACCATTACGTGGTCCCGCCTTAATTGCCATAAGCGATGGGAAAGCTTATATTAGCAGGATTCTATAATGGAAATTTCCACAATAAAACACGTTTCTAAACATTGTTTACTGAAAAAAATGTGATAACCTGTTTAAAATTATCTATTAAATGTTTTTTAATTTTACAATATGCAAACTTTTCAAGCCTAAATTAAGGTTTTATTTAATACCCCAGCCAACCTCGTTTTCGCTTCTTGGGAAAGGGGTTGGATGGGGTAAGAAAGTTAATACTCGGACCACGTAATGGTTACGAAAACATGCTTTTCGATGATAATCAATCAGAGCTATAATACTAAACGTGCTTCGTTTAGATTAAGCTAAACTAGAAACATCAACATGAAGGATGACTAACAATCAATAGATGTATATGTTCTGTAAGCTAATAATGGTACCCCGGTGATTATGACAAAAAATACTAAAAAGAGAAGCTACAAACACAACCAAGAGGGTAAACAATCGGTTTTAATGAATCTGTTCATGAGAGGTAATGTAAAAAAATAATCTCTCACGGCCACTAGCACCGGCATACATGGTATTCTACTGGTAAGTGATGGAAGTGTCGATTCTTAGGATGTCGGGAGGTGTATAGTTATAGGTTATTAGATTTGTATTAGGATATATGCACGAGTTCTTTCGCGTATTAATATTGCGCGACTTTAGGAGCGCAATATTTATGCGCAAAGAACGAGTGCATATATCCCAATACAAATTTAATAACTTTTTTATTTGCATACGCATTTTTAATATAAAATGAAGAATTAGAGCAAAACAATAGGTTTTAACATTTAATTTTTATTGTCTACGTCACATGACATACCTTCTTTGACAAGAACAAAAAAATTGCACCTATCACGAACGAGTATACATTACACACCCATATGACTTTACTACATGTCAATATGGGCAAATATTATTATTCGCCCACACTGACGTTTTCTGTTACATTAAAAGTAAACGGAGCTTGAAAATGAGTATGCAATACTACTGGTTCTTCCCAGGAAAAGTGGGTGGTCAACCACAAAAAATCGACCGTCATATATAACCTTACATGTGTTGAAAATGACATTAAACACCGTACAAACAATCAAATACTTCAAAGTCATCAATATTGGGATTGATGATCCCAAAGGGCCAGTAAAATATTGCAGTATGGATTTACGTATAGATTCACATCAATGAACCCAAAGGACCAGTAAACATAACACTAAGTAAGCCATGTGGGTAATGATTCAGACAACTTTAGAAAAGGTTATTAGTACATGTACTAGAATTATTATATCGATTTATTAACTGAAATGAAAAACATAGTTTCATAATTGAACTTTATCGCCCGAAAATAATAATTAGTACGGACATCGACCGTAGACAATGATACGGGCCGGCCAATATTTTTGACCATTTTTAAGTTATTGATTCATGTTTAACAGTTATTTGCATAAAGAAAAATAAGTTTTTGACAATAAACAAATTACTTTCGGCATCCGAATGTCGCAGTGAAGAAACAAAAATCGTTATCATTGTACCCACATGCAGAATGGTAGAATCAATGACAGCAAACAAATAACAGTGTAGCAGAGATAAAAACATATAAAGTCCATTCACCAATCTCACCCAATGATAAAAGAACACAACTTTTTAAAAGCTAAGGTCGCTCTACAACTTTTTTTCAATGCATTCCTTAACTTGTCAGCCGATGGTCTTAAATGAGGGTACATTAGGCACGTTCTAGAACAATCTGAATATTTAAAAATGTTCTAGGTCATGATAAAAATGCCACATCAATCAAAATACTGTCTTAGCACCATGTCCGTCCGTCCGTCTATCAATCCATCCATCCATCCATCCATCTTAAGTCAGACTCCTAGACCCCATGAAAAGCCAGCCTTTAAGATAATGGGTTTTGCCTATACCATGTAGCTCTTGTTTAAGATAATGAGTTTTGTCTATAATATGTAGCTCTTGTTTAAGATAATGACTTTTGCCTATACCATGTAGCTCTTGTTTAAGATAATTAGTTTTGGCCTATACCATGTAGCTCTTGTGTAAGATAATTAGTTTTGCCTATACCATGTATCTCTTGTTTAAGATAATGAGTTTTGCCTATACCATGTAGCTTTTGTTTAAGATAATGAGTTTTGCCTATACCATGTAGCCCTTGTTTAAGATAATTAGTTTTGCCTATACCATGTAGCTCTTGTTTAAGATAATTAGTTTTGCCTATATCATGTAGCTCTTGTATAAGATAATTAGTTTTGCCTATAACATGTAGTTATTGTTTAAGATAATTAGTTTTGCCTATACCATGCAGCTCTTGTTTAAGATAATGAGTTTTGCCTATACCATGTAGTTATTGTTTAAGATAATGAATTTTGCCTATACCATGGAGCTCTTGTTTAAGATAAAATAATTGCGGTTACTTGCCTAAACAACATAACAAAATATTTAATTAAGAAATACGCTATTTGTCCAAGTTTAATATATTGTGGATGAGACTTGAAAATCTTCGATATTAATGTCCGTAGGCCTGTGATTTCGATAGTATTTCTAAAGTTAACAAACCAAGGTTTAATCTCTCATATTATAAACCCGCTAGACACGTTTTATGTCTTTTGTGACATTTTAATGAAGCATGCTAGATTAGTTTCTCTAAATAATAAAGTTATTAAGTTTGTTTTTTAATTTGTCTTGCTTTTAGCTATGGTAATTGGATACATTTCAGAAGCAAATAAAATATATGGCCATCATAAACAAAACGAAGTGGCCTTTGCTGTATATTTTGTCATCTAGTACCGAGCATTCTAGGAAATTACATTGCGATTTTCTTACTCACATATTAATATTTCTATTTTAAGTACGTTTTTTAGACAACATGGCAAGATTAGTACCGGCCGTTCAATTATTACTATGTATATATGTGTTTGACAATAACATTCTGAGAAAATGATGTGATAAATAAAAGCAGTTGACATTTTACTGTGATATATCTGTGTGAATTGTCTACTGGACATACTGCTGTGGCTACTTGTGAATTAGGTGCCACGCTGTGGCAATAGGTTCAGAATCAATTGCTCAATAGTTTAACGTTGTAAACAGTCATATGCATATTTGTACTCTATAATCTCTTGTAATTCTAACAAGAATGGCACGTTTACATTTTATGAGTTGTGGTATTGTAAATGATATCGTACTGTGAAGAGACTTAAATAAAAGAATAAACTTTAACAGACAATACATAGGACTGTTGCCAATATTAATTGTGTGAACACCAGAACTCCTAAATATTGGAATATTCAATACAGAAGATTTTGTTTCATATTTCTCCTTTACTGTTATGCTGTATTATTGCAGTATTATAGTTATTTTGTTTTCCATTTTATACTCAAATATTAATATAGAAAGTTTTCAGAACAACCTTTTAATGACCTCTTCGCTGTGGCCATTGGCCTCACTATATAAATCAGGACGTATGCACCCTTACAAGATCGCGTTATTGAACAATTGAACTGATACCTCAGTTTTGAAGTATTCGCGGTGACTTTTTTCAACGTAATTACGTTACTCAAGTATTCCATATACACCGATACGATTGCTGCTAAGCTTCTAATCTTCGGTTCTGTTTGGATATTGACTGAAGTTACTGTCTCAAACTAGTTAATTTCAAACTAAAAACGCCAATACGCCTTGGAGCAAAACGGCCTAGCACTCTGTGAAATAGAAACAGCCACATTAATAACGTTCAGTTCTACGGAACTCGTGAGTTTGACGGAACTAATTCAGTTGGTTTGTATCTGTTTGATGTTGTCAACACATTTATGTTTGTGATGTCTCACTTGTTGAAGCGTGTGTTTTGGTTGGCTGCGTGTTTATTCGCAACATCTCGATCACGTCTGCGAATTCGCGAATGTATCTAGAAAGTCTACATAATGGCTACGTCATACTAGCATGGTTCGCCTTAGATTTCCGCCAAAACTAATTTGCATTCAAACATCAAAGATATCATCAAAGTTTTTCAATGTCATCAATCCGATTGCTTCTTCTATAGCAGTGCTAAAACCTTCATATGTATAGTAAATAAACTGGTAAGGGAAATCATACACCTACATGTGTGACTTACGGCCATATTGTTTATATAGCAACGGTGCACACTTTTCGGTTCTGTTGCCTTCTGGCAAGATTATGAAATACCGATCCGTCGAAATACACACGAAGCATGATCTGGAATAATGACGGGATTGGCCGAGTTTTAACGATTGGTGTCTGTTGTGAATGCTGCACTTCCTTTTATGATATCTGCATGACATCTGCATCTTCTTTAATGTGCGTTGCATATGATGCGCCGTTTACTTTATACAGTATATATACCATTCCTGGCTTTATTGGGCTATTTATATAATACTGTTTAAGTGTGACAAAGTTTGCAGTAATCCAAATGTGACATTATATGTTCATTAGTAGGGTTATACCCACGTTATCCCTTGTTTAGAGTGAATTGTTACTTCTTTGATTGGTTTTTATTTAACATCTGTTCCCTAATGAGACTCTTTTGCAATGTTTTAAGAATGTTTTCAAACGTTTCTTTGACCAGAACTTAATAAGTGCGAAAATTGAATAATTGTAAACAAATGATTAGCGCAGTAAAGTACTGTATAGATCAGTTCAAATATACCCACCAAGAATATTTATTGGCCATTACGTGGTCCGAATATTAACTTTCATACCCCATCCAACCCTTTCTCCAATAAGCGAAAACGGGGTTGGCTGGGATATGAATAAAACCTTAATTTCGGCTTAAAGTTTGCATATTTTAAAATTATGACATTTAATAGGTAATTTTAAACAGGTTATCGCATTTTTTTCAGTAAAACATGTTTTTAAACATGTTTCATTCTCGAAGTATCCGTTATAAAGTCCTGCTAAAATAAGCTTCCCCATCGCTTAATGGAATTAAGGCGGGACCACGTAATGCCCTGTCCCAATTTGAGTAACTCGATTTTGCGCTTTGATTTATCTTAGTAACTGGTATAAAACCACCATAATACCAACCTTTATTTATAGAGCAGTGTGTGACGATGATTTTCATTGGGCTAGAGCGTCAGTTGACATGTGATAAAAACAAAACAAAGAGTCGGACATTTCCTGCTCAACTTCAGTAGTGAATTTATATTATATTTTATTTTTAATTTCCTTCCAAATTCTTAAAATTAATATAAATTTCCTTCCAAATTAATAAAAATCGTGTAAATTTCCTTCTAATTTGATTTCCTTCCGAATACACGTACATTCCCTTCAGAACTTGCATGCATAACAGAAGTGTGTCCTCTTTTTCAAAAATAAACTTTTCTTAAGATTTTTTTTTTTGAAATTTGGACACGCAGCCTTATAGAACTGTGTCCTCTTTTTTAAGATACCAATTTTTCTTAGGAAAAACATGTTGTTTTTTTAAAATTTGGACTATCTGCCTTTAAGAGCTATATCCTCTTTTTCAAATACACTCTTTTCTTAAGAAAAACATTTTGCTTAATGTGGACACACCGCCTTATAGAGCCGTGTCCTCATTTCCAAAAATACACGTTCCTTAAAAAACAAACTTTTTTTATTGTGGACATATTGCCTTATAGACGTGTATCATAAATGAACGGGACACATATTAAGGAAAAGGGGCTTTAATTTCTTTTGGGGGGTAAAATATCAAGTTTTTGGAAATGTGGAAACCGATCATATTGGTGAATTACGCATTTTGTATTTTTTTTAAATGTGGACAAACCATCAATCCTGTCTATAGCACGTTAAAGAACCATAGGAATCTATTCGATAATAAGAGTAGGGTACGGGTCCCGGATTCCTATCCTTCCCCTCTCTCTGTGGCGGTTCTAAATAATCTATAATGTGTTGATGAGCCGTTAAACAACATTCAAATTCAAATTAAACTCTATAACTAATATAACTCTTATATCAATGACGTAACGATATTCCTAATATACGCATTACTTAAATTAAGGTGTTTATAAATATTTTAGTTATGCACATTTTAAGTATTGCAATAATTGTGGTTAACAATTTCTGTCAGATGGTACAGATATACACGATATATTACACGCCCTGTTAACGTTTCAAGGCGCCTATAGAAAGAATACAACAAAGATAGTTGTTAATGGTAGTTTTCGACGTTTCTAACTTTTCTTTTTTTCTTTTCAAATCGTGGCTAAAATACGTAATTGTTGCTCATTTTCAGATTAAAATTATCTATAGTTGTAAACACTGTACAACTGAAAGGAATAACCCGTCAAATAACAGCAAAATTACACAACAAAATCGTTTATCAAAACTCTGTCCAGGTGTTCAGGTCATATCATCAGTAATAATGGATAAGTGCCGATTAAAAGTATAGGTATTCACGGGTTGTTAAAATACCCATGATTGAATATGCGTAAAATGAATTGTGAGTTGGTAACTCTTATTTAAACTCTCTAGTTTTGGGTTTTGGTTTAGCCAGATAAAGCCATTTATAATGTGTCTATACAGTTTGGATTCTCAAAATGTGTAGGTTATATATGTATATATATATATACCTCGTCGTCAGTAGGTTTAGAAACGGTGTACATCTCTTGTAAAAATTGCCTGTTGGTGGTAGGATATGGACTTTAAAACTGAAACGAACTGCGAACAAAAGCTAGCTTTAAATAAATTCAAATAGACCGATGTTTTGACAACCATTTAGCATTCCTTGGGATCTAGGAGTCCAACAAAACTTCCTACATAAAAACTGACCACGGAGCAAAATTAAATTTGCTTCTGGCTAACAATTTATTTAACATATGCGGGATAAAGAGCAAAAGAGTATTTGTGTATTTTTTTTCTTTAAAACCAATAAATGCGTTTTGGATAAAACAGATATTATTATTACCCATTACGTGGTCCGAGTATTAACTTTCATACCCCATCCAACCCCTTCTCCAAGAAACGAAAACGGGGTTGGTTGGGTATGAAATAAAACCTTAATTTCGGCTTAAAAGGTTTGCATATTGTAGTTGAAACATTTAATAGGTAATTTAAAACAGGTTATCGTATTTTCTGCATTAAAAAATGTTTTTAAACATGTTTTATTGTCGAAATGTCCGTTATAAAATCCTGCTAATATAAGCGTTCCCATTGCTTAATGGAATAAGGGCGGGGCCACGTAATGAGCGATATAACTTACATATCATCCGCAGACATTATTATTGGATTATATCATGCACCGATCAATTATCAACTTTTTAATCTAAATGAATTACTTGGAAATGCGCAAATAGTTATAAATTCGACGAAATCGTCTACATTTCTGACATAATTGTGATAAACAGTCTGTAATAAAACACGTTAATGACAAAATCCAAGCAACCTATAGACGACAGTTGATTATTTGTCTGCAATTTGGCTGATAACGGCAGACGATTCGTAAAATAGTTTCTTATTTTAATAACTGCACACGAAAAGGTAGCAGTGAATAGTTTCTATTATTATTTGGAATAATGTATTGTTCTTTAGCTTATATTACCTTGGGTTGTCATGGGGAATGACGATGTGCAAAATATGAAAATAACGGAGACGAAGAAGATAATTGTAAAGATGTCATGCGAACGTTTTGAAATAAAAAAAACCTCTTAATTGTTATCTCTTAATAAGTAGCAGATCCGGATTTGTATAGACAGACGTACATCTTTATGTTCATTTCGTTTTCAGATATCATTTCAAACTTACCCAATCTCTGCAGAGGCCTATTATTACCATTACATAACAACCAGGGCCTGTCATCTGCAATAAGTCAAACTCGGTTTCATACTATTTTAATTGATTTTCTGTTTCAATCTTTACACCGTAATTGTATTTTGTTGAGTGCTATTAGATTTGTGATAACTCATGAAAACCACTCAAGACAGCCTCCTCAAACTTATTTTGTTTTTAAAAACCGAAATCAAATCCTTCGTGCGTTTGAGCGACTTTAAGCACATATTAGGAATGTTCTTCCATGTCTGTATTTAGGTACAATGACAGCATTCAGATTTCGGATTAGCGAGAGACGTACACAAAGGACTTATTAACACTTATATACATCCAAAAAGTAAAATCCTCTGAGAGTTAACGCTCTCCGTGCAAATAGCGTCGAACGAACGAACGAACGAATGAATGATAGCATTCAGGCATTGGATAAGCAATGTCGGATATGTAATATTGATCAGAATATGTTTGTACTCTAACTTGAGTATATAACTATGTTTTCCATTTCGTTTGAATTTAATTTCATTTTACATATACTGAACCAAAGTCCTAACGCAACATGATATATTTTGCCTATATAACTTATGTGTATTTAACTGTTTTACATGTTCATATTTTCTATCTTTTAAAATGAGGAGGGTCAAGAGTCTCTTAACAGGATTACAGCAAATTGAATTTGATGAAAAGTTAGCAGTAAATAACATAATTTTTACCATACGTGGAGCGGGGTGTGGAACAACCTTTTTCTCGTCACTCGATACCGATTGTGGATAACAGAAAACAGTATATAGATATTCTCAATAACAGATGAAATACATTTCGCCAACAACAGATAGCTTTAAATTAACCAATTACAGGTACTATTATTTCACAATTACAGAAAGAAAAAATATAAATGAAGTATGTCCAGAAAAGAATATAATTTTATCTGCTTTCCTTTGATTGTGGTTGTTTAACTTTGCATTACGTAGACTTTGATCCGTATTTATAAAACTTCTTAGCATTATCTTAAGTCAAAATGTATCGATTTTGTTTTCTATCGTTTGAAGACATCTGTAACAATGCCCACAGCTAAATATTTATCTTAAAACAGATGCTATATATAGTGTCTCTTAGAGTTTAATAAGGATATTTAAAAATATGCAAACATCTAAAGTTTTGACTGAAGTAAGATGTTCTATTTAAGTAACTAGTTGTTTTTAAGTAACTACGGGCCCTCTGCATTAATAAACTACAACAGAATGCTGGTAATTCGTCTTAAAGTCGATAACTTAAAAAGAAGAATTGGATTCTCTGATGTTCAATTGATGAGAAAAAGGCGGTGTATTTTATGGAATGCGGGTTGGGACATGCTAATTGTCATTTGCTAATTGTCATTTGCCATTTGCTATTTGCCAATTGCCATTTGCCATTTGCTTATTGCTATTTGCCAATTATCAATTGTCAATTGTCAATTGCCATTAAATTTTTGCTATTTGCTAATTGCCATTTGCTATTTGCAAATTGTGACATTTGAGAGAAAATAATTTATAATTAAATTAATTTTGATAAAATATTTGTGAAATTAGCTTTTCATGTCGCTTTATCTTTTATATTGTAAGATTCGTTTTATCAGCGTGTTTCAAATAAACCTTTTGTATATTGTATATGTATATACTTTCGATTTCCTGTGATAATAATTCATGAGTAAAAGGATATGGCAAATTGCCAATTGCCATTTGCTATTTGCCATTTGCCAATTGCCATTTGCTATTTGCTATTTGCTAATTGCCATTTGCTATTTGCCAATTGCTATTTGCCATTTGCTATTTGCCATATTTTGCCTGTGATAAACCCAGGGATCCGGGATCATCCAGGACCTAAATTATATATTATTGGTGATATATTATTGGCGATTTCATTTGTTGATGAACAATTGTGACTTTTGAAAGAATTAATTTAAAATAATGAAATAAACTAATATACAAAAAAAACATACACAAATCATACGTTGAGTATATTTTGAAAAAGCTGTTTGGGTCGGATGGTAGTGACCCACCTACTTGCATGCAGAAACACAAGGAACATGTAAAATATACTTCTTGTTTTTATTATGCCACAAAATATGAATACATTGCACAAATGTATGATTTAACCTTCAAAAGTTAAATTTTTTTTTTTTAGCAAAATGTTTTGGTTTGTTTACTTTGTCAACTAATCAAAATTAAGAGATTCTGTGTAATAGCTCCGAATTTACCCTGGAACTTTTTCCCTGCCCGCTGATCGGTTAGTAATTCGTGTAATCTGATCTAAACAGGACTTTGCATTGCATACATTGATTCATCCTTACCAGGTTCTAAATCTACAGCATTTTAGGAAGAGATCACAGGAAAATTCAAGTTGATATAAGATTTCTAGCTAATTCTGCCTCGTTTTACACATCATGGGTCTAATCACCACGTTTTTTTTGTCGTATTATTACGCTAAATTTTGATAGGTGTGACACAAAAACACGAAATGAAAAAAATCAATCTAGTAAATATTTGCTAATTGTGTTTTTCAGATATGGGATCAATGAAGAATTCAAGCATAAAGACCTGTTGTACATTTTGTTTATCTCTATATGCCACGAACAATACCTTACAATGGGACCCTATGGAAAATTAATTGTGGTGTGAGACGTAAAGTTGGTACAGTGAAGTGGTCCATGGGTCGTGAGATCGATCTTTCCTTCCCGCTAATCATATTTTGAAATAATTAAACACTACCTCTACGCCCCGACCATCCCACCCCACACCATGACCAGTCATTTGGATGGGACATTCAACCGAGGTGTGTAGTACTCTACAAGACGGAAGTTAGATCGCAGTTAAAAATAAGCACACACCTCATTATTCTACTTAAATACATGCAACGTCATACCAAAATTACCAGAAGTATACCAATCAAATATTAAAATGTGATACATCCGCTCGCTCGTGAAAAACACATACGTCTATCTCTCGCGAACATTTTCCTTATACTTGAACGTAATCTCTGTGTAATAATTTTCCGTTGCAACAAAAGGTCTCACACCTCAATTAATTTTTCCATAGGGTTACTGTATAGCCTTTTCCAACATCTGAGCTTCAAAGCAGGGCAGCAGACATTGTTGTTGGTTTAATATCTTCAGTATAGCCAAGACCAGAAATTTAAAACAATAAAATACATAAGTTAGCCAGGTTGGCTTTTTTCTCGCTCATGTTTTGTGAACCCTATGGAAAATACAAAATTCATACACTATCTAGCTGAATATGCGGTGCTTCGGTCAAACAATTCTGAAATTTGAATGAAACCTCATATCAACATGCGATGTTCTGTATCATCTGTCTTTTACACTGCAGATGTATGCTAAAGCAAACAAAAACCTATTTTTCAAATTAAAAATTGCTAAAATTGAGAAAAAATAGAATTATTTTCTGTTTTCCTTTTGTCTCTAGGTCCGTGAGCTTTCAGGGGAGATAATAGAGGTGTGAGACCAAAATGTCTTTCATCAATCATCGTCATCGTCATCGTCATCGTCGTCATCGTCATCGTCATCGTCATCATCATCATCATCATCATCATCCTTCACTATTTTACTTTTTCCTTCTAGAGATCTCTACACGTTATCATCCCTTATTTTCTAATAGTTTTATATTTATATATTTACATTAATTTTTAATAAATACTTCATTTTTCATCAATTTTTGCGCACAATATGACCTATTTATGTGTCGACCTGCCGTAAAACACCATTCATTCATTCATTCTAGAGATCTCTCGCTCTCTAAGTAGGCGTTCAGGTGTACTCTTATAATTTTGTATTACCTGCCTATTATCACATTCTGAAATGTGATATATATTGCTATATATTTGCGCAGCAATTAATGTCTGTCGTATTTACGGGTATTTTTGTGTACCGTATATAGAGTTACTATAACAGCCGCTCAAGTTTTGAATAGTGAATGCAAATGTTTTATATTACGTTAACAGCTGATATATAATATGAGCGGTGTGGTTAGATATGTTTTATCCACAGACCGATTTATATGTCTGTGGTTTTATCATATTGTTATGTGGGTATCATATCCTTTTACAGTGTATTGTATTAGGTGATTTATCATTACGTGGTCCCGCCTTAATATCATTAAGCGATGGGGAAAGCTTATATTAGCAGGAGTTTATAACAGATATTTCAACATTAAAACACGTTTAAAACCTTTTTTTTTGTTACTAAAAAATTGCGAAAACCTGTTTAAAATTACCTATTAAATGTTTTAATTTAAAATATGCAAACTTTTTAAGCCGAAATTAAGGTTTAATTTCATACCCCAGCCACCAACCCCGTTTTCGCTTCTTTGAGAAGGGGTTGGATGTGGTATGAAAGTTAATACTCGGACCACGTAATGATATTCGCTCATATTCGTTTTTTTATTACTGTTAAGGTACTAAATGCAATTGAACGTATTTTATATAAGCGGTGCTATATAACGGGTGCAACTTGATTTCAAATATATTTGCTATTAATGTTAGATAATGAACATTTCGCTTATGAAAATATTATTCAAAAGGACACACGGCAATTTTGAAGTAGTTGTTAGAAAGTCGATTTATAATAATTCAGTCACATTGTGACTTTAAATAATTTTATCATAAGCGTTTATATAATTTAAAAAAAAGTAAGTCTAAATTAAATTACCTATTCGTCGTTTTTGGACCTGATGGCAGCGTCCTATGTAATGGGAAATCTGGCTGACAACGAATTTCTTCTAGAAACCAAAGATCACCAGATTACAGCGCGGTAAAAGTAATATAATTTGCAAGGCTGTAAATGGGGGAAAAATCCGTATATTGACAAAATATTGATAAATGTGTAAGAGTTGGTAAACATTAAGTGATTTTAACTTAAGTTTAAGTAATACGCTGTATTTGAAGGGATTTGATCCGGTAAAAATTAATAAGCATATATCTTTTAATGTAAACAAGAGTCTCCATGTGGTTGCGGGTAAAAGCCGTGCCGTACCGTACCGTACATTCCGAAATATAACTAAAATAGCATGCGGGTAGTACGGAGAATACCGAAAGTAGCAATGAATAGTTTAGTAACGAATCTAATAGAGATTATCGATATATTATCAGTGTATGAAGGATAATTTATATCAGACGTAATTGGATAATAAATACAATCCGTGCCGTACCGTACATAATTTGTGTAACTTATCACAAATAAAGATGTAATGTAATCAACATTATTAAATATATATACGACATGGGATCAATAACATGACAAAGAAATTAATGAATTAAATAACGCAACAATTCGAACTGGTAATTTAAAGTTGCGACAAACACTTAGGCAGATTTCAATGACCAACTTCCTCTGACATTTTCATTTTACAATTATTTCCTTTTGACACTTATAACATTTAACATTCCTACATAACTTCCCTTTTTATCCCCCGCCGATTAGAGGGAGGGATATAGAATTGCCCTTGTCCGTCTGTCCTTCCGTCCGTCCGTCCGATCCCATAACTTTGGTAATGCCTCATCCGATTTAAATAATATTTTGCACAAATGTCCACCACCTCAGTACGCAAACCCGTTTTATTCGGAATTTGATTTTGATCAATATTTTCTGAGTGGCACCGTCCATCAGCTTTCAGTGCTTTGATTATTCTAACAACATTTGTTATAGCCCATTTCAACCCGACATTTGCCAAACAGTCACGGATAATATCGAGTCACGGATATCTCCGAGTAGCCAAATAGGTCGACAAATCAAACGCTGTTAGGCACATTAAATATTCATTGTTGCGGTGCCCTATGTGAAATTAAAAACGATACACATAACTAATTACATGTCAGACTATAACTTGAACACATGGCAGATATATTTTATTAATGTGTTTGGTACAGGAAACATAAATTAAAGCGTGTTTGTTGATACAATTAAAAAACAGGATTGTCGCACGTAACGGCGGTTCCATTTACGCCCACATGCTGCAATGTAAACAATTCACAAATCGTTCTTGTAGCCCTGAAATCCGATCTAGTTTCCAAGGAATGATTCAAGATGGTTTCTGTGTAGAAGGTCAATAATGACTGCGGTGTTTTAGCGATGTATCAACATTGTAACTGGTTAATTTGTGATTGTTGATACTTCTGTGACTACCAGCATCTGATTATTTCTTGAAGTCATGTGACTTTGCGCCATGTGACTGAAATTCCGAACATTGCACGGAGATTATAAAAGAACCGGTGAAATGGGCTATTGCCGCACCATACTCAAGAATTATGAATGTGCAAATACTGTTTTGCTTTGAGCTAATCAAATAATCAACACGTATGAATATTATGCAGACAAACTAATTAGACGCCGCGAGTAAATTATCAAGATTGAAGTGTGTCTTCTGGATACGACAATTTATGTTCTGAATGAAGTACTTGTACACACGACAATCGCAGCAATATAAAACATATCAGTGGCGCCCCACTTCAAAGAAACGTTCTAATTTATTTTTAAAAGAGAATAGCACGTATAGTTGTAATTCAAAGCTGCCCAAGGCATCTTATAACAAAGAAAGCGAGACTGCCAGGTTCATTTCAGCACAAAACTTAAAGCTTAGCCGCTATATAATACGCATAGTTGTTACAATGGATACAAACATTTACTATGCTTACATGTATAAGATGTATAGAATTAACAAGAAACCCAAGAATAATATATTGTGATCAACTAAATCAAATGCTTTCTAAAATCTACACTGATTATGCCAGCAAACTTGTCTTCATTTAGAGTGTTAAGCCGTTAATAAATCATAAGCACATTGTCGTTTTACAACTGTGATTTTACCAAAAGGTGAATGAAAGGGGAAATTTGAAATCGCCGAAGACGATATATATATAAAACTAGTATGTTCGTAACTTGAAATAAACATGAGAGAAACATTTCTCTTAGTATCTTTTCAAAACTGAAGGGTGGAATACGTTGATTTAACCTTGCTAGCATAATATAAATAGACATTATATACAACAATTGTTGAATTTATTAGCTATTTCACAGGCTTTCATGATTGCCGAGCATTAGTGAATTTATGTTACAATTGTTGGATATTTTGAAGATGCGCCGTGTTCCTTAATATGTTTCCAAGTCGATCTCGGGTCGGTTTAACCCTTTTCAACCCTAAGCTCAGAAGTGCTATCATATGTGATAGTGTTATAATAAATACTGAAAGCTGGATCCCTTGGAAGCAACAAACAAAAACAAGAGATAAAAGTAGCATACTCGGTTTAACTTAGTCTGTTCATGAGGGTAATGTAAAGTGCAACATCTCTCACGCCTCCTAGCACCGGCTTAAGCGATATTCTACTTTAAAGCCATAAGAAGGGGCTTGATGACCCTAAAGGACCAGTAAGTAATAACACTACTGATTTGTAGTCGGGGCGACTTTTTATGGCCGCCGCACAGCATAAAACAAACGCTAGTGGGAATATCAAATAAATACTGAAAGGTGGATCCATTGGAAGCAACAAACACAAACAAGAGATAAAAGTAGCAGACTCGGTTTTATTGAGTCTGTTCATGAGGGTAATGTAAAGTGCAACACCTCTCATGCCTCTTAGCACCGGCTTAAGCGATATTCTTCTTTAAAGCCACAAAGAATGGGCTTGATAAGAAGGGGCTTGATGATCCCAAAAGACCAGTAAGTAATAACAACTGATTTGTTGCCGGGGCGACTTTTACGGCCGCCACACAGCACTAAACAAACGCGAGTGGAAATGTCATTGAATCCTGAAAGGTGGATCCCTCTGAAGCAACAAACACAAACACAAGATAAAAGTAGCAGACTCGGTTTTATTGAGTTGACACAAATTAATTACGCGACATTTTATAATCATCAACATTATTAAGATTCTCGTATGTATCTCTTGCTTTGACTGCGTCTTAAATATCGAGATTGATCAATTCCAGCTATTGTAAATGTTTCACTCTATGTGTTCTAGTTGACACGTGTTTGTCAATAACTTGAGGAAAGTTAAAACGTATTATATAGCGGCTAAGCGTTAAGTTTGAAAAAACTTCATCCGTAAATTAAGTGTTTAATTGAGGTCGGTAAAATGCTTGACATTATCCTAAAAACACAGTAAACATCAGCTGCGTGAATTTGACTCAACATACGACAATCGACATACGACATTCGACATACGACATTGACGACATTCAAAAACATCCTTCAAAGTGAATGTCGAATTTTTATGCCGTTGAAACGACAAACAGTTTGAAGAATGTTTTTGAATGTCGTATGTCGAATGTCGAATGTTGCATGTCGCGTGAAACGACATTCACTTCGAAGGATGTTTTTGAAACTCGTATGTCAAATGTCGCATGTCGATTGTCGTATGTTGAGCCAACTTCACGCAGATGTAAACATCAAAGTAATATTTTCATGAACGTTGATATTAATGTGATCTAATATTTCTTTTGAAAATGAAAACAAATGAGTTGGCATAATGACAGAGTAGAGTTCAAGCAATGTTTTATACCATTATTTGAAAGGCCACACTTTATATCACCCATGTACCTCTAATCGTATTGTTTCTATTTTGTATTCAATTTTTTCTTTCCATATCGCTTTTGTTTAAGGGTGTTTATAAATAGACCCTGGCTTGGTTGTACTTTTACTTTATTACGCCTCAAGGTCATAATAAATGTTATGTTGCCCGTACGCGACCGACTCCAAACTTTTTTTTTTCAGTAAAAATATGTTGTTTTTTTTATGTCGTATCCTGTCGGACTCGCATTCTATATGTCCCCATTGTTTACAAATTGTTTTACCAATTGTTTTAGATAGGAATTTTATTTACAATGTTAAGATTTTCAACATTACAATATACACCCGGTACACTAAAATCATATTTAATAATTATATTTTTTGCACTGTATTTTGTCTTAAAGATACGCTATCAAATATAACATATATTCCTGTGAAACTTGAAACCCATTGCTATAAAATGTTTGGTTTCGTGATAACATGTATTTTTCGCATTACGTGTTCCGAGTATTAACTTCCATACCCCATCCAACCCGTTCTGCAAGAAGCGAAATCGGGGTTGGCTGGGGTATGAAATGAAACTAATTTCGGCTTAAACATTTTCATTTTGTAAAATAAAAACATTAAATAGGTACTTTTGAACAGGTTTTCGCATTTGTTTCATTAAAAAATGTTTTAAACGTGTTTTGATTGTCAAAATATCCGTTATAAAATCCTGCTAACATAAGCTTTCCCATCGCTTAATGAAATTAAAGCGGGATCACGTAATGGGTTCACTAAAATACTTAATACATTTTATAATGTTGTGTGGTGAGCGTAACACATACTTAAGTTTATTAATCTATGATTGAAGATACTCTTTTAAGTGTCCAATATTAAGATGTTTCTTCAACAAAGTAGATACATACATCGAACGGGAAATGTAGCATTCAAGGACCACAGTCAACCAAAAACACGCACAGAAACAAACAACAATTACAAAGATGTAGATAATGCAAGATATGACATCACAAAGTATAACACAGATGATCATGTATATATGACTATAACCTTGAAGTTTCTATATAAGGATTAGGTAAACAGCTTAATGTTCATTTGAACTACTGTACATCCTAGACGTCAAATATGAATCGAGATTTTTTTTATTACTTGCTATATGTTTTCATACCTGATATGGTTAGATAAAATGAAAATAGAAGCTCCTGCATCTGTTTACAACCCTGCCATAGTCATCCGTTATGCTTCATAAAGCCTAAAATTCGTTTTGACCCTCCTTGTTTACATTTTAAAAAACAACATGGTGGCTGTATTTTTAGAAATTGTCGTCTTCGCATGTCTGTTTCTAGGCTTCGGATGTACCAAGTAAAACGTAGGTGATGCAGGGTGGTGTTGTTGTTCAATGTTCAGCACCTCCAGCAATCGATCATACTTAACTTTTAATTGGGAATGAAAAAACATTATATCTAGCAAATAAATCTATAGGTAGGTAAATAGTATACTGCGGTTATAATTTATTATTTACACCACTATTGGTCAACTGATTTTTTAAGTCATCCTACCCTAGAAAAATGGAATGTTCCGCCATTACACAGGGGAGGTCAAAATTATTTTTTGGCTTTGCTGAGCTTAGAGGATGGCTACTCGAAGATTGCAAACAGACTCAGGAGCGGCCGTTTTCATTCTGTTCAATCATACCAGGTATGAAAACATAAAAAATAATTTTAAAAAAAGCTCGATTCATATTCGACACCCTGAAAGGCACAGTAAGTAGAGGTTGATTAATACGATAGGCGATACATATACAAATAAAGCGTTACAAGATGTAAAACTGCTATTTAGAATATAAAGATAGCTACAGACAATAAGTATTCTCTCTCTGATGGCTGTGTGGCCAATATTCTATTGATTCCAACACTCGTCCATCGCGAGACAGACCCATTTACACTTTTAAGTTTGGATTTAAAAGCCTTCGTGGCCGGGATAATAGAGATGCTGCGTCTTTCGCTCACCGCTGCGGTTTCGAATCCCACTGGGAGCTGAACTTGTCATAAAAGAAAGTGTCGATTCTTGCGGATGGCGGGAAGTGTACAGTATTGGTTCTACCCAGGAAAAAGGACGTAGTCTGCCTCTACTACAAATAAATCGACTGTCATATTTGGCCTAATATGTGCTAAAATTTAAAACACCATTTAAACAAAATTAAAAGCCTTGACGTTGTCGTCCACTGACCATAATTAGTCTTGTAACACGTACTTGTATATCGATATGCTGACGCATTTGATCTGCGTGAAATTTGGCCGTCATATATAACCTTACATGCATAGCGATATGGCTCGTTGTCGTTTGCTCTACGCCGCTTTCGTTGAAGTGGATAGTTTGGTGAGTTGCGAAAACGACATTCGCTGGTAAACTGATCTCTTCTATCGCACGTCGCACACGTTGACCAGGTTCCCGCCTTAGGTCGCTCTTTCTCTTCCTGGTGTTTGTCCATTTTTTGTAGTTACTCTGGGCGTCTTGCGGATAGTATATGATGGATCCTGCAAAAGTCAATTGTGCCGAGTTCCAGCCAGACGGGTTCACCAATTATACGTGCAGACGTCGAAATCAGACACTGTGTGCACGTGATTTATTGTTCCTTGCAGGCAGTCATTATTAAACCCTGACGTCAATTCAGAGATTTTATTTGTCTATTTCCTTTAATTAACAACTGTTATTTCTGTTTAAAACATCGGAGTTATGCCGTATGGTCGATAGCCAAATTGTTGGAATGGATTTGAAAATTGCATGGCATTTTTCTACAACTGTGTTCGCCACACACCGTCTCTACACATATCAAGTTTAATCCATTATCTCAAGCGGTTAAGACGCTATGGACGAGACAGACAAATGAATGTCCTTAAATACAAGATTCCAAATGTTGTGCGTGACACACCATCTAATACTAACTTTTAAACACTAACATCTGAATTTGAACAAACACGAAACCTTAACCTTGAATTTGTTCTGCAACACACTGCTGTCCGTTGATGATACGCATATATATTCACATTACGTTACATGCTAAAAGTAACGGAACGGACATAACGTGATTGACCTTGATCAATGACCTTGACCTTAAAAAAACCCACCCAAGTTGCTTAAATTATCGGGTTCGCATGCTAAAATATGCTTCATGTTTAATAATCCAAGGGCAAAAAATAACTGTATCGCCCACTTCAATTTTGTCATTGTTTTAACTCAATCGAGATTTTATTGAAATGTTCGAATTGTGTTCACAAGGTATTTTTCAATAATCAAGGACAACAACTCTAGAACACACTCGTCAAGTTAGTTTATTTTCGAACTTGTCCAAGATAGTATTGAAACAAATCTTAACGCAGAATTTCTTCAAAATGTGATTGAGTTTAACTATTTTGATGTTATCGCGTGGGAAAAATAAATGAAATACTGCTAATAAAGTATAAATATGACGTACCGTGTTCCTTTTTACACCATATTTTTCAAATTAATGTATGTAAAGAAATAATAATAATAATAATAATAACACATAAACATTTATAAAGTGCATTCAAAATGTGCTCTGCTGATGTAAAATTAACTCGGCCAGTTACAATGATAACTAGATACAATATCCTATAGCAATGCGTGTGAAATAGGAATAACACGTGTACAATCTTAATAATTTAGAGTTTGGCTTTTGCGGAAATTAATAAAATTGAAGGAACCTCTTTCATCTTAAACTTTCATAATACCATAAAGGAGATATTATTGCTCACAAACTAGTTTAATAAATACAGGATCTTACATGAGTACGCATTCATTATTGAATTTATTAAACGAGTTGGCAAAATGATATAATGCGAGGATGTTGCCGAGCATTATATCATTTTTTGCTAACGAGTTTAATAAATTCAACAATGAATGAGAACGAATGTTAGATTCTATTTATCACATAACTTATAACGTCACATTACGTCAGAAAACAGTACAATAATGTGACGTCCATGACGTCATTAACGTTATGTTATACCACTATAGTGGAATATCGAAAATATTGAATGGTGTTATTACACTCCCACACCGCATGTTTGATGATAAGTGAAAATAAATCAAGATTACCGTGTGTCCCTTTACCGCATCATATGAATCCATAACCATTATCAGTCTTCAGAAACAGCTATTCAATTAACAATAAATAAATCGAATGAATCAATTAGGGGCCTAGTTAGCGAAAATGCACATTGCATAAATGAAACTGAATCACTTTATAATAATTTGTTTTACAATAACGCATTCTACGGGTTTGAATTGACATCCATACGTCTAGAAGATCACCTCCAGGCCCTTTAAAGGAACACTGTCCGTGAGTAAAGCAAATAGTGAGTAAGCAAATAACTGTCTGATTCGTATTCAGTGAAATATATAATGAAAACAAGACCATAGTCCCAAATAAATATGAAGTGAAAAAAAGGGTTTATTTTTTGTTTGTAAACATCGCTGGGACCGCAATATCTATTTCTGCTGGAGGGGCGTCCGTGGCCGAGTGGTTAACGTCTCTGACTTGAAATCACTTGCCCCTCACCGCTGTAGGTTCGATCCTTTAGGGGCCTAGGAATCTTTATGTGAGGAAGCTATCCAGCTGGCTAGCGGAACGTCGGTGGTTCTACCCAGGTGCCCGCATGTGCACAAAAATTGCCCGGAGGGGCACCTGGGGTCTTCCTCCACCAATGGAAGCTGGAAAGTCGCCATATGACCTTAGCTGTTGGTGCGACTATAAAATCCAATTCAATCTATTTCTGCTGCTTACGTGACATCCATTAACACTTTGGGTGTTGATTATAGTATGCCTTGAATCATTTAACTGTCCCCTGTAGCTCAATTGCAACGCGCTCGTCCCTAAACCCTCGAAGCGGTACTTTTCTTTTGTACAGCTATTGAATTCCGTTAAAACATCTTGTTTTTATTAAGTAAATATTCAATCATGCTTATCAAGGTAATTATTTTGTGTTTTATAAGCTTTAAGTTTTGGAATGACTCTTTAACGGCCAATACAAAGCAAACAACCACTTCGAAAATTAATTGAAAGAATATATGCTGATTGAATCGACGTGTGCTTGTCCCCCGAGAACGTCAGCAATACTGATACCTCTACATGTGTTGGTACCCTGGAGACGTCAAGCACACATCAATCCATTTATTCCGCGAATGTAGTAAGATAACGTGGATCAGGTACTAAGGTATATCATATTGCAGTGTCGTCTAGAACGTGTATGATAACGATTTAGTAACCAGAGTACCGTCGATTACCAATTAATTTAATTAATGGAAATTATTGATTGAAACAATAAAGAATTGATTTTATGTTTCTTTTTGATCTACCAAACGATTTGGGTTTTTATAATTTTTAACTTTAAGTACATCTAATGATATGTTCGTATTATCCACCGTGCATATTGACTTTTTCGTGTTATACGAATCTTGAACACCGAACATTTTGCTAAACTATTTCCTATTTAATTGGAAGAAAATCAACAAACAGTACTTGGATTTCGTCGCCTGTAAACACCAACGGTCTTTTACCGTTAATTAATTTGTTCGTACTGTCTACGGTATAATATTAGCAGGCGTTTTCTCCCGTCCATTACGTTTCTGCGCCTTAATTCCATTAAGCAATGGGAAAGCTGATATTAGCAGGAGTTTATAGCGTAAATTTCGACAATAAAACATGCTTAAAATATCTGTTACTGAAAAAATGCGATAACCAGTTTAAATTTACCTATCAAATGTTTTATTTTTACAATATGCAATCTTTTTAAGTCGAATTTAAGGTTTTATTTCATACCCCAGCCAACCCCGTTTTCGCTTCTTGGAGAAGGGGTTGGATGGGGTATGAAAGTTAATACTCGGATCACGTAATGCAGTTCAGGAGGTGACTCTTTCACAATATTTATATTCAGAGGGGAAATTTATTTGAATGGATTATCTTAACATCAAAAGAACTTTTGATTTCGTAAAATTTTCTTTGTGAACTTCTGTACCCAGGCTTCTCGTAGTACAAATTCAGTTTTTAAAATAACTTAACCCACATGAACTTATATGTTTGAATAAACTACACATTGGCATTTAATCGTATATATCTGTTAAAGCCGTAGCCAATAAAATAAATATAAAATTGATATCTTGTATTGTTTTAATCCATCTTTAATTATGCAGTTTTGACCCGTGTAAGACAATGTACATATTGTGTTATATGTAAAAGAAAGTTACCCTGATAGAAGAAGAAGCGTTTTATTTCCTCGTCATAGGTCAATTGGGGTCGAGGCCATCCCCAGTTAATCGTATATAGTTGCATACATACTTTGCAATAGGTCATAGATCTAAATATATTTTGTTTGTTTGTATGGTGTTTTACGTCATTTTCAACACATGTAAGGTTATATATGACGGTCGATTTTTTGTGGTGGAGGCACACCACCCACTTTTCCTCCACAGACCTCCCGCCATCCGTAAAAATCGACACTTCCTCACTTACAAGTCGAGCTCCCAGTGGGATTCGAACCCGCAGCGGTGAGAGGCGAATGTTTACAACGCAACGTCGTTAACCATTCGGCCACGGAGACGCTTAAATCTAAATATATAACATATAGTTACTAACAGTTACGGTGAATGGCAGGAACAATGATGCAGCATATATATTATACAAAAATGTGTATGAATTTAAAATGTATATGATTATAACTGCAACACTAGTACTTTAGATTTATCAAGTTATAAAACACTTGAGACGTTTTGTGTACCTTTCAACAGTTAGCAGGTATTATACCACTAATTATTTTCCCCACAGACACCAATGTTAAAATGATTTGCTGCAAATTCAACTCAAGTATGGATAATGCAGCAGTGTAATGTTCATATAGAAAACTAATTTTCCACTTGAAAAATCACCAGAAAAGGTGGGGTCACATGTAAGAAAGTTCTTGTTTGTTTACTAAACAGGTCAAGGGTACAGCTGTTTTCATTGATTGACTGTTTTCATTGCTCACAATGTGTAAGCATAGAGTCGAAATTTCGAAAATGTTCATCAGTGATCCAGTAAAACTTATTAATACGCTTCTTAGACATACAACCACAAAATCGAATAGAAATGGGCAGTTTCCCCCACACTTATAATGCCGGTTTTCATCAAAAAAGGAGGGATTACTTTTTATTATAGGAACTACATTCGACTACACCTCGGAGGCTTACATGTAATTAGTGGTGGTAAATCTAGCAGTCAGTTTTCCAGTAAAACAGTAAATGTACCTTTACAACGGGAGAGCTTATATTACTCGTCAAATAATAATTCGTTTCTTAAGTTAAACGCTAAAGTAAACGTAGGATGTTAGATTTGTAACATTTGTTTCATAGTCTGATTGCAATAGAGTAATCGCTTTATACATGCTAACCCTTTTAGTGAAGTTAGGTTTAAAGTGCTCTTTCCTTAAATCCGAGTAAATGCTACATTCAAATAACAAGTGAAATTCATCTTCTAGGGTATTGCATATTTTACATTTTCTATTTTTGGTAGAAAATGGCTATTCCACTTTATTTCAAGGAGGCCCATGCACTGCATGCACGCATTGAGGACACATCCAATGTGTCTCATTAGAAAATGGCTATTTCACATCATTTTTCAAGGAAACCCATGCACTACAGGCACGCATTGAGCACGCATCAAATGTTTCTCATTAGAAAATGGCTATTTCGCAATCTGAAAAATACACTGATGGTAGTGGTCTCCCTTGCATCTTTTTTTACCATTATCATTCTTCCAGTGCACGTTATTGATGATACTATACCTACGGGAAAATAATATAAATATAATAATTGATTCGCACAATTTTGGGGGTTAAACGCCGGTAGTCAATGACGTTACCGCTAACGTTCTTCATGGACATTGCCATTTACTACTGGCGTTTACAGTAAGCGCTTTATGGTAAATTTGCCATTCACTACCAGCTAATGCGCTTTATGGAATTTGCTATTTACTCCCGGCTTTTAAAACAGCATAAACGCCGACAATTTGCGAGTCAATTCTTAAATGTACCTCAGGTGCAATGTCAAATGGTTTTGTTTCAAATCTTAACGTTTGGACCATTTACATATTGCAGTAATTAACGGTTAATATTAGACTTGAAATAGCATTTCATTTTTGTTAAAATGGTAAACTTAATTGTACTGACATATATCTCATGTATGCTACGATTTTGGTTTAGTTATAAACTATTCTATGCAGACGTTTTTATTTCTTTCGTTTAAACTTTCCAAAAATGATTTTATCTGCGAATTTACCTGCATTAGCTCTGTCAAAGAGTTTCTGGGTAGTTTGTTTTGTTTTTATAAACATCTGTTTTAAAAATTAATCAGGTTTGTGATACGAGTAAATACTCTGGTAGAAAATGAGAGACAATGCATGCATGGAATACGAAATATTATATTCATGGTTAACTACTTTGAATTTCTTGGCATAAGAGTTTGACACATTTAGCATGGAACATCTGTAGTTACGCTACTTGGCGGTCATGTAGTTCGACTGCTTTCGCCGCATATATTTCAGAGTCCAGATGTTTTGTAATTCATTGGTTTTGACTCATTGTAGTATTGTCACTGAACATTCCCTTTGTCATAGCACAGGTATAAATCGTTTAACTGAAAATAATACCTGTCAAATAAATGGTGTACTGCAACTACCGGTTATTGGAAGTTAGAGTATTGCAGGGAGCTGAAATGGACATGCTACAAAACAAACAGAGTATGGTTTCATTTCGCTGGTTAATTTAAACACATCGATGGGCTGCGCCCATCTCGATGTTTAAATAAACCAACTCTTTGAGACCATACTCTTATCTATTACTTATTCTGACATTATTATTTACAGAAATTACTAGTGACCCAGTCAAATATGACTGGACTGGTGAACACAAATGTTTTCAATCAAATCTACAGTTTTATCGGCAATTTTGCGAATTTTTCGTTAAGCAGTCTGATGTGATATCGGAAACTGCCGTTTATGTCGATGTAAAGACTAGTCTTCTGGCTGTATAAGTCGTACGTATTGTAGTAACTGCAAACTCATTGCAGATTATGAATATGTATAGTATCATGTCTAAAACGGTACCGGAGAAACTATCATTAGTTTGTGTGATGTCTACGTCTTGAACAGCCTTGTGCTACTTGTATCACATTTTTTGTATCACAGTGTTCTTGTTAACCAAATGCCCACAAGTGTGACAGTTCATAATTTCACCGGCTGCTCAAATAATCAAGCATTCTGTTTCAACTTGATCCGATTAAACTCTCTACCACGGTATGTATTGGTCACATAAGGCTTCGTGGGACTCCATCAACCTCAGTTATCACACCGAATCTGCTGCAGTCAGTTGGGCATTAAAGGTTACATTAGACATTTGGAGAGCATTTTCCAGGATACAATATTGCGTAGAGTATATCTCTGGCATTTTTCCCACAAACTAATTAAATGTACCAGAACGCAATTACAATACAAATAACCTCCAGGTTACAGAAGTTGGCGCAACTTAAAAGCACAACAGAGAAACAACGTTATCAGTAGATCATAGATTGACACTTTTATTTCAAATTTCAAAGTAGGCTTTTAAGCCCAATACAATGTATAATATGGCAACAGTGCAGTAATATGCACATTTATTTTATGATAAGCAATGAAATACAGTATTGTATCAGTGAAATAAAAGCGGTATTTCGTGTGAGATAGTTTCACTGCCGGGACTACTTACAACCAACACAAATGCACAATAAAATGGTTCACAAGATATTCCTACGCAAATGTAAACATGTCAAGAGAAAAATACTGCAAACTGTATATTACTAAAGAAAAAAATGTAAATTTGTTTAAGTATTCGTTCATTTTAAAAAAAAAAATCTTTTGCGTTTGATGCTTTAAAAATCCTGAATAAAATTTATTTCACCTTTTCTAAAAATGATCACTTCTGTTTTTGTGGAATTAATTATTAATTTCCATTTACTACACTATAGTTAGATACTATTAACTCTTCGGGTGAATTAGCAAAGATAACTATATCATCCGCATACAAACGCATAAACATTGTAAACATATTGACCTCTAATTCATCTAGACCACTTAGAACGTATTCATTTTCAGTTTCGTTAAAGGGAATGTAGCGACACAGCCAAACCATCTTTATAATTGAGAGTTCTGAAAAACTTGAATAAGGGTGAAAGAATTATCAAAATCGGATGATAAACAAAGAAGATATGATTATTTGAAGTTTTTGTTGAAACGGACATGGAAGCTGCCATTTTGAGAGCTATGACATCACGGTTCTTAATGACCATATATGGAATATTTATCTATATGAAAAATTATTGATATATAGGGAAAAATTCACAGCAACTGTATGTAAAATATGTAATACTTAATGGCAATAATGCTTTATATGACCACTAACATCTGCAGTGATTTTCTTTGTTTTTAATAATATTTATCAATATTCCATATATGGTAATATGGAACTATGGCGTCATAGTTCACAAAATGGCGGCTACCATATCCATTTTAGAACAACCTTTAAATGGTCATATCTTTTTTGTTTATCATCCGATTTTGATAATTCTTTCACCTTGTTCCAAGATTTTTCGGAACTCTCAATAATAGAGCTTGTTTGGCTATATCGCTACATTCCCTTTAAGAAACATCAAAACAAAGCAAAGATGACAAGCATTTCCCTCGTCTGCGTATGGTATGTAAAATAATTCATCACTTAAAAGAGTTATTACAAAAGGCATATACAGTAAGTTCTTTTGCATATAAATACATGCATATATCCCAATATAAATCTACTAACCTTTTATTGCATACGCATTTTTAATAAAAAACTGAAACAAAACAATAGGTTTTAACATTTAATTTTCATCAAAATAATTTATTTGAAATATACATCGTGGGAATTTTCATAATGAAATCGTCATTGTTTACGTCATGTGACATACCTTTTTTGACATGAACAGAAATTGTACCAATCACGAACGAGTATACATACCACACCCAATATGACTACTGTTTCCTGTTACATTGAAAGTAAACGGGGCTTGTAAATGCGTTTTCAATAATCCGGAAACGTCAATGTTCACCCATATTGACGTGTTGGGTCAATCTCCACGCAGAGTTATCGTTCCTTGCACTCACATATAATGAGGAACGATTGTACTCTGGGTAGAGATTGGTGTTGGGTGTGTAATGTATACTCGTTCGTGATTGGTGCACTTTTCTGTTCATGTCAAAAGTATATCACGTGATGTAAACAATGTTGATTTCATTGTGAAAATCCCATTATATAATGACAATAATTATGTTTGTTTCAAATAAATGTTTTTGGTGAAAATTAAATGTTACAACCTATTTTATTCTCTCTAATTTAAAAATGCGTATGCAATAAAAAGGTTATTAGATTGATATTGGGAGATATGCACTCGTTCTTTTGCGTAAATATTGCGCTTCTAAAGTCGCGCAATATTAATACGCAAAAGAACTCGTGCATACATCCCAATACAAAAATAATAACCTATACATATTAACGGGGTAATTTTGTTGACAAAAGTCAGCTCATATTGACGGGGTAAGTTTATTGACAAATGTTTTCTTATATGGTGACAACATTTTTCTCATATTGACGGGCTATGTTGTTGACACAATTCCGCTCCTATTGATGGCGTAAATTTGTTGACAAAACTCGTCATCGTATTTTCATACGCTTGATATTTCGATCCCAACTCAGAATTATATCCGATTCCGGTTTTGTTCTCGACCCCTAGATGCGTTTAACATAACTTATCAAAGTAACATTTTGAAAATATTATGTATTAATTGATAAAACCACCTGTTGAAGCATCTTGCCGTCAACATGTTAAACCGAACTGTTTTGTGTCCGAAGATACACAGGTAATTATGCTCAAGTGAAATCCATGGGATTTAAAGGAGCACATGGCAAACTTGAGTTATATATGATGCATTACAATTAGTACAGCGATTTATTAATCATGTATCATTTTGACTTTAAAACTGCTTGCATATATTTAAATAAAAAATGTAGAAGTCTGTTTCTTTCATTATTCTACACATTATTTAATATATTACTGGTGCAATATTATCAGAAGTCAATAATATGTAAAAACAATTGACTTTGAACTATTCTAACAATTAATATTAATGATTGAACAAATGCAAATTACGCGAAAAACTAACGGGACGCCGTGACTTTTTAAATCAAGATTGTCGTGTGTCCCTTTAATTAAGAGATGTTTTTGTGATCAAGATACAGAGGCAATGTATGCTAAAGTGAAATCAATGTGAATTAAACGTCGTTTATGGGAAGTTCTCGCGATTTCATATTTAAAAAATAATATATTTCTTAAGAAAAAATAAATCGCCGTGTTGAATGTGATGGGTCAGTGGGGGTCAGTGGGGTTTTCTCGTGAATTTCACGAAATATTAATCGTCTGTCAAGACGATGAAGAAAAACAGTGTCATCAATTTACTCCGGCAGTATGAGGAGATATTGCCACAACCTTCCTCGTTACTATGAATTTCAGTTGAGGAAAAATGTATTTACCTATGCGTGTCGCAGTGACTCCGATTTTGACAAATTGCTGAGTCAGTAGATATTACAGTTACTGCAACCATGAAACCTATGCCGAGATTGCTTTATCCTCGTTGTAACTTAATATCTTCACGCATTAATTATGAACCACTGCGTGCACGATTTACTAACGCTCGTATCGTCTATCAACCATGTAGCATATGCAAGGGACCGGGCAATATCCATCACGGGGTTGGGACCGGTGCAAATAAAAATGTTATATAAAAAAAACCTGTACGCCCCATGGCAAGTAAACGAAAAAAAAGGTATCGTCTCATGGTTTGTCGCGACAAAAAAGTACCTGTCCCATGCCATTTTGGACCGGTCCCAACGCCCAGATAAATATTACCTGGTCCATAAGCACCATTTTATGGTTTAAGATCACTGCTCCAATATTTGTATTGTTGAAAGTTTGGCAAAAAAATGACTTAAAAAAGGTATACATCCCAAGGCAAGCAGTATCGTCCCATGGTTTGTCGCGACAAAAAGAAATATCTGTCCATTTCCCCCTCCCCCACACCCCATCCCCACCCACCCACCCACCCTACCACCGATAAACATTGCCTGCTCCCAGACATACACAAAAGACATAATGGTGCACATTAAATAAAAAAAGTATGCTTTTATAATATCGTTGATTTTGTTGAAATGAATAGTAATGTATAATACGAATCACGGTTTAGTAGATATTTATACAGCTTTAGAAATGAGATATTGTAGCGAGAACATTAGTTTAAACGTTTCAGTCACGGCAACTCGAAATATGCACTAAAATAATTTCAACAAAATTGACGGTCATTGTTAAGCGTGCATCAATGCTCGTCTTTACATTTTACAGGAACACTCATGTAAAGTGTTTTATGAATCGACATCTGGTGAAAAACGCATATACGTTGATCATCATAAACTTTATAATACAGTCAAGCCTCTTTACGATGTCCCCTCTATTAAGAGACCAGCTGTTTTAAGGGACAGTTTTAGTTCACAAATGTACTGTTTGAAAATTAAAAACAAACTGTATTGAGAGACCACGTGTGTTAAGAGACCAGTTTAGCTGATCTTCCCTTTAGTGGTCTATTTAAGACAGGTTTGACTGTATAATAAATTCGTTTTGATCTAGGTAAATCCTACCTGAAGATATACTGTGATCTTGCACATAGCCAGTCCCAGGAACCAGGACTGTAGCATCTCTTCAGTGACCGAGGCCGGGAGACAGATCAGGATCACTAAGAAGTCTGCAACCGCCAAATTTACGAGGAAGAAGTTCGTCACAGTTTTCAGCTGTTTGCTTCTCCATACCGAATAACAAACCAAAAAATTACCGGAAATTCCTACGCAGAAAACTACGAAAAATAGGAACAGAAATATCCAATGGTAAAATTTTAAGGCAATATGTTTGTATATCATTTCTAACACCTGGTCATCGTTATAGTTCAAATCCGTGACATTAGCGTATGACATTGTTTCCAGTGACACATTCAATTCTGAACTGTTGCTAAGTTCCGACATTAAAACTGTCGTTACTGGAACCTTCTCCTGTGCCATTTTATAAGCACGAAGTATGTTTTGATACACAAGTAAAGCGAATATTTAAGTTACCATGAAAGTTAACACTTAATGTACAGCGAAAACACACAATTTGTATAGTACGTACGCCTTCGTATAATTATCCTTACACGAATAAGGATAATACATATAATTATCCTTAAAGAATTTCACACCGCGTAACATAGAATATATCTATTTAAAAGTGGATCAGATGTAAACGTTTTACGATAATTTGAAATAACCGAAACGCTTCCGCCTGAATTAAATAAAAGTTTTACCGCTTTGTATGTATTAAGATGACTTGAAATTTTCTATTTTCCTCCTGTTTACTTGATCATGTAACTAATACAGTGTCTACGATTTGTTTGTTATTTCAGTTATAATGAAACTGGTACCACTATCAACAAACGATACTTTAAATGTAAAACACTACATCTATTTATTTTATTTTGTATCATTGAACTACATTTATTGGTATTGTTTTTATTTATTTATTTTATTTTATAATAATTATAATCCTATGTCTTGAAATCAATAATACGATTTACGAAAAAAAAAAAATTCCAAAAATATTTTGTTGAAGCTTCGAACAGTATCCGCAAGCAGGTGTTCACTGCGTTTGACAAGAATTCATTAAATGCGCCATTCGCCGTCATCATATGGACCAATAATCATACACTTGCGATGCTAACGATTTTCCGATACTTACACTGAGAACATCGCCCAATCTCCATGCAGAGTTATCGTTCCTTGCACTCACATCTATCTCTACTAACTTTTAAATTACAAGATTTTGGTAAAACCTGTTAAATCTAAGTATGTTTGCCTGAACATTATTTATTTCTTGTGTAAATATAATTTTCAGAATATATGCAAATTAGATGTTGCAATATTTGAAATAATGCATGAAAACAATTTAGTTTTAATCGGGACTATTTTACTACCAAATTAATACGTACTTAGGTCTCCTCAATCGATACGCGTATGTAAACATTTCAAACCGAAGCCTGATAGCAGAAAATTGCTAAACATTTTAACTCATAGAAAAACAATTTGAAAATATTGAATATATAGAGAATATAGAGTTTAATAACCAGTGTTTTTGAGATACGGGAAATATCTCCCGAGGTAGAGATATGGCCCCGATATAAGAACGAGTGCGGAGGACGAGTTCTTATATCGGGGTCATTTCTCTAGCGAGGAAGATATTTTCAGTATCTCAAAAACACTGGTTATTAAACTATATATTACATAATTTAAAATGATATTTTATTAATATTTCTAATGATTCACGCCTTTTTACACCAGTTTGCACGAGAACGCCAAGACGACGTTACATCATCCAAGACGACGTTACGTCATACAAACAAAACAAGTGGAACCGGAACTATTCGTTAATTTCCGTAATCGTTATTTCCTAGTGACGGAATCTGACGAAGACGTCCGTAAAACAATCGAAACGTCATTGGGCATTTCTGCCACTGACGGAAAAGGCCGAGCAATGTTCCGTACTGGGAAATATCTCCCAAATATCTCCCACTGGGAGATACTGGGAGATATTTCCCAGTAGAGCAAACGAGTAGATATAGCTTTTCTATTCCAAGTATTTCCTATATAAATCAGAGACAATTATGTAATATAAATGGGTATTTTCATATCACATCCTATATCAGGCCTGAGACGCCATATCAGCCCGAGAGCTTTATGAAAATACACATTTTTTATTCTATTTATCATATACTACAGCTTTGTCGAAATGTCAACTTCAGTTCACCCACTATGCTGTTTTCATCTTCAGATAATGATTCTATAGCCAATAATTTGCCGCGAAAATAGGATGGAAGGAACTAGTGAAACGCAGACGACAAACCATACACGTGACAAATCGTATACAATCGTAACTAATTGGTTATTTCCGTATCACTCCGGTAAAGGAATCGAGATGAACATTCGGTTATTTCCGTGTTATGATATTTTTCACGCGTGTGATATAGAGGATCTGACATGAGTAGTCTCGATCATCCAGACCTCTCGCGAGACTTCTCTCACAGAAGTCCAAACGATGGTCTGGAGTAAAGCTTCTTTTAAAAAATTTGACATCAAAACGAGGTGTGGACAAAAAATATCACCGGCCTCTGATTGGTCAACTTCAGTTTTTTATGGAAATCCGTGGGAATCACCCCCTACGTCACGACGGCGTCAAAAATACAATTACTCCAAACATAGTCAGCGGATCACGATTAATGCTAAAAATTAAATTTTAAACATCATTTTGTAAGATTATATTATGTTTTTAGAGAAACTACAATAAAACGAAGTTTATTGTATATTTAATAAGGATGTACACACATCCCATTGGAACTAATGTTGCGCGTAATTGAACGTGCACTTTGATGTTGCAATCAAAATGACGTCACGTCGCAGTCAGTTTTGACGGTTGGCGCCGTCTATCGGTCAATTTTTTTAAATAGCGCTCGCAGTCAGCTTGAGTGTGTCTGGATGATAGAGACTATGACATGAGTTGTCATTTCATACAAAAATTTATTAAACAAGTTCAGGAATTTGTTATTAAGCGAGACTCTGAATTTTTGAAATTTTGAATTATTGAATTTTGGAATTTTGAATTTTGAACTTTTGAATTTTGAAATTTTGAATTTTTGAAATTTTCGATTTTTGAATTTAGAATTTTGAAATTTCGGTCAACTTGTATTACACATGGTTAATATAAGGAAATATGTAATGGGTATATTATACGGAATACAAGCAGTTTCATGTGATAAAAAGCTTTATTGCCCGGCAACGAAATCCTAATTGATATGACTAGCTAGGTCTACGTCGTATCGTATATTCAAAAACAACATATTTACAGGCAAGTATATGATAAAGGTCTATATTTTATCTTTGCGGATATCTTTGCGGATCACGCAAAAGGATTTATTATAAACATCGTCATAACTTTTTTGAATAATCATGTGACCTAACCGTTAGCCCTACTTTCTATAAATGTAATGACTCTGGTAGAGACTGACCATCGCCTTTTACCAATACAAACACAATTGTATCAAGAGCTATTGTTGGAAAATAATGAAATATATGATCTGAGATTACTTGTCATTTATTTTTTAGATTAGATTCTTGTCATAAATTGTATTAATGTGCAAGCTGTGCGTTCTGTCCGATTATTTTCTGGGGTAATTTGGCCTCCTGTAATCACAGCTTGTCGTATTGACAGATAGGCGATCTATATAATCCTTTTATTTGGAATATACTACATAAAGTCAACTCGTGCTCAATGTTAATCAAAAAGTGTATTCTGTGACGTAGATATATAGCGGCAGTATGCAACATACAGACTACTGGTACACATGGTTAATCAGAGTATGCTGTGCAGTAGATATATACCGGCAGTATGCTACATACAGACTACTCGTACACATGGTTAATCAGAGTATACTGTGCAGTAGTTACATACCGGCAGTATGCAACATACAGACTACTGGTACACATGGTTAATCAGAGTATGCTGTGCAGTAGATACATACCGGCAGTATGCTACATACAGACTACTCGTACACATGGTTAATCAGAGTATGCTGTGCAGTAGATATATACCGGCAGTATGCTACATACAGACTACTCGTACACATGGTTAATCAGAGTATGCTGTGCAGTAGATATATACCGGCAGTATGCTACATACAGACTACTCGTACAAATGGTTAATCAGAGTATGCTGTGCAGTAGATATATACCGGCTCTCTAACACATGGTTAATCAGAGTATGCTGTGCAGTAGATATATACCGGCAGTATGCTACATACAGACTACTCGTACAAATGGTTAATCAGAGTATGCTGTGCAGTAGATATATACCGGCAGTATGCTACATAAAGACTACTCTAACACATGGTTAATCTATACCGGCAGTATGCTACATACAGACTACTCTAACACATGGTTAATCAGAGTATGCTGTGCAGTAGATATATACCGGCAGTATGCTACATACAGACTACTGGTACACATGGTTAATCAGAGTATTCTGTGCAGTAGATATATACCGGCAGTATGCTACATACAGACTACTGATACACATGGTTAATCAGAGTATACTGTGCAGTAGATATATACCGGCAGTATGTTACATACAGACTACTGGTACACAGGGTTAATCAGAGTATTCTGTGCAGTAGATATATACCAACAGTATGCCACATACAGACTACTGGTACACATGGTTAATCAGAGTATGCTGTGCAGTAGATATATACCGGAAGTATGCCACATACAGACTACTCGTAAACATGGTTAATCAAAAAGAGTATACTGAGAGGTAGATATGTACCGGCAGTATACTACATACAGACTACTCGTAAACATGGTTAATCAGACAGAGTATACTGAGAGGTAGATATGTACCGGCAGTATACTACATACAGACTACTCGTAAACATGGTTATTCAAACAGAGTATACTGAGAGGTAGATATGTACCGGCAGTATACCACATACATACTACTCGTAAACATGGTTAATCAAACAGAGTATACTGAGAGGTGGATATGTACCGGCAGTATACCACATACAGACTACTCGTAAACATGGTTAATCAAACAGAGTATACTGAGAGGTAGATATGTACCGGCAGTATACTACATACAGACTACTCGTAAACATGGTTAATCAAACAGAGTATACTGAGAGGTAGATATGTACCGGCAGTATACTACATACAGACTACTCGTAAACATCGTTAATCAAACAGAGTATACTGAGAGGTAGATATATGCCGGCAGTATACTACATACAGACTACTCGTAAACATGGTTAATCAAACAGAGTATACTGAGAGGTAGATATATGCCGGCAGTAAGCTACATACTGGCTACTCGTGCTCATTGTTAATCACCGTGACCAATAGCCATACTGTTACACCACGATCTGGGCACAACTCCGTGGAGATATAATCTGAAAATGTTGATATTGTAACAATACTGGTAACAGAAGCCAGAACCACGGTTAGGATAACTGACCGCCATATACAACCAGTGAAGTTCTTACTTCACTGATATAACTGAGCAATTGCTAAAAAATGGCGTTAAACCAAATGAAAATGACAACTTTAACGGACCATGAATTTCGACCGAAACGACCGTCATTTATTCAACATGGACATTAAACGAACATGTTTTCTGGTTTTAGAGAATAGTCCGTAAATATTACGCAAATTTGTGTTGCATAGATGAATCAAAATACCTTGAAGCAAATATTTCGATGGGGAGCATGCCACCGACTCCCCTAGAAACATATTTGCCTCATGTCAAGTGTAGTCGCAAGGAAAAACACGGCAATCGATAAGCAGATGGGAGATTCGCGCTTGTAGTAGACATGGACATATCAGTACGGGAGCAGAGGTCATTTCACGTGCTTGAACCGCATAACTCAAACATAAATAATTGGTGTTGGAGGCAACGTAGTTCCCATTTTGCAAGCACGTGCAGATGCGCAGATTTTATAGTACTCTTTTTAGAAACACTAGTTTAAAGCTTATACTAGATGGCAAAGAAAACAAATCATATCAGAAGTCAGTTATTATGTCGGAGATTTATAAAAACACTCGTGTTGACAGGTTTTATTGAGATATCATAGTCGGAAATCGCGGTACAAATGCGAAGATCGAAAAAAACTAGTTTTTGTTTTCTTCGAAATTGCCAATGTTTCAAAACGGGTACAAAAATTGTATATTCTTAAATATTGTTGAAATTGACAGGAGTCGAAGATCATTACCTGATCTACCTTTTTTGAAAATTTCTTATTTTTTCGTGAATATACATTTTGCGTGCCCGTTTTGAAAGTTGGTACCTGCATTTCACTCTTTCAGAGGCTATTCAAAATGGCGGTGACACAGAAAAACACCCAGCCCAGGGCCAGTCAGTCGCACGCCACAAACCCACTTCTCCCTGGACAAATTAACATCATAATGTCACACAGTCACAAAAACTAAATATTGTGAATTGAACTGAACGGTTATAAATAGCTAAGGAATGTGCTAAAAATAGCTCACACACATTCAAAGGTCAAATAATGCTGATCCGTGTATACACAGATAGATCGTATACGGCCCGATAGACCGATGGATTATTTCAATTTATTTGCACAGGAGTAGAATTAAAACAGTGTTACAATCACGATCGTATACAATTCCAAGTTTTGCATGAGTGCGTAATTTACAAACTACAAACAAATAGATCTATTACAGTAGACAATGTAGAGAATTAAAATTGAAAAGTGGAACACACCAGCAAATGCCTGAAATGGGTCATGGCATTGTCTGCACTGTAGCCTATGTAAGTAAATACACTTTTAATTTCTGTATGACAAGTGTTTAACGTTGAAACATGTAAAACGGTGGTGGTTCATATATATTAACTTAATTCTGATAATTTTTTAGAACACATGAGTGATGAATAATTGATGAAAATGTAAGCCTTGAAAATCTACTATTTGTTCATGAATGCCACCTGTGACTTATATTTTGGACAGTATCATCTTCTGGAAAGCACCACTTTCAATTCCAGTTGTGTTTTAAGTAAAATGTTATGGAATGCTGACATTGTTAGCATTGAGAAAGTTGGACAGAGTTATTAATATTAAAAACAAATGAAACAATATCATATATGACTTGTTTTTTTCAGGTCTGCTAAGTTAGCTAGAGGCAGTGTGCAGTATTACCACAGCCAGATTCAAGTCAAGTTCCCCAGTCTCACAGTATAACTACATCAAGAGCCTTGTATTAACTACATCAAGAGCCTTGTATAAGCCAGTATGTAGGTAAGCGCAGCTTCAAAAAATCTATGAATTTATCAATGTATGTTCTTTGCAAAATATGTGGCATTGTGCACCAGTCCTGCACTTAGTCTCAGACTTTTTATACTAAAAATAAAAATGGTGTTTTACAGCACATTGACACATAAATAGGTCATATTGGGCTTAGTACATATGTAAAATTAAACAAACAAAATAAAAAGGTCCCTGTATTACATCTAAAATATTAAACTTAACCAAGACCCCGACTTAACATAATGTGCTGGCATGGCCCAGCAATAGCATGGTGGACGATAGCAATCTGGAGCTTCCGGTTCAAGTCACACATGCACCACTGAGTTTCTGTGTTTTCGCGCAATACATCTTCCCTCAGCCTTGTTTGTTCCTCAGCCTCTTTTATTTGACTGGGATTGAAACTGGGGAGTCTATCCTCCAAGCACGATAAACAACCATAGAAATTATTAATATATACATTAGTAAGAGTAAGACAGGTTCTCGAATTCCTATGTGTCATTTGGGGCGGCTCTAAATAAGGTATACCGGTAATAAATGTGTTGATTTAGCAGAAAACGATTATTTTTAATTTATCGTACATGTAAAAAAAGTTCTATAATCACTATTCATTTACATATTTCAATTCTACAACTTGTTACCTATTTAAGTTGAAACAAAATATCATGTATGTCATTTTTATTTTCAGAGCCTGGATTCCTGAGATGCTGGGAGTTAGCTGAAAATAGTTAGTGAAGTCCCAAAATATATGGGAGGATTTTATTGAAACAAGTAGTCACATATACCTTTTTACAACATTAACAACAGAATCAGAAATACTTAAACGAACAAGAATAGTATATAATAACAAGATGGTGTACAATATTTTTTTATTTTTTTTATGAATCATGAATCAGCAATACCTCATACGGACAGTACAAGCATCAACTTCAAGAAAAATATGTCTAGTAAGAGGATCACCAGTTCAGCCAGCACAATATCATATCAACATGCATATCCGACTGTTGACACAAGGTGGATCGTTGGCGCCATTAACTAGACAGTTCATTGGAGTGGCTCAAAATAAGGGCTAATATGAAAATATAAATGTGTTTCTGTTAATCTGACCGGCCGTGCCCAATTTATTTACTGGATTAAAATGTTTTCTGAATTTTATTGGATTATATAAAAGTTTGTGGAATATCAGATGGCAGGAGGTGTATATTACCGGTTATACCCAGAAGAAAAGTGAGTGGTCTTCCTCACCAAAAACATAACAAACAGATACATGTATATATATATAACCCCACATATGTTCAAAATGACTTGCACCATATAAACAATACGGGCTGAGAGGTGCGCATATTAAAGGGACATGCAGCAATCTTCTTTTTTTTAAACTCCAAAATGTTATAACTTATAATTTAAATATATGCAAGCGGGTGTAAAGTGAAAATAAATTATTGATTAATCAATCGAGGTGCACATTTTAATGCTTGATAAAAACTTGATAAATGCTGTGTGTCCCTTTAATAAATAAAAACAATTATTGTATGATGCAATTTAATTTGTTATGTAATACCCTTTATATTTGGGATGTTTTGATGTAAATATTTGAAATACAATGTTTTAAATCAAATAAATAATTCATTTTGATATCTGACTTGTTACATATTTTTTACTTAGTCATGAAAGATAATATTTAAGGCCTTAATATGTACCTTAAATGTTTATTGTTTACCATTGAATGGTGAGGCGGCACATGGTGTTAGTTATCTGTGCGTCTATATCCTTCCACAGTTTTTAACCAATCTTTTCGAAACTTTACATGATCTTTATCTATGATGTCTAGAGGAGCATATCGATTTTGCATCAAAATAAAATTTATTTATGAATATATATTCTTGCATAGTACAATTTTCCACGGATTGTTTTCAGTGCGTTCATTCAAGTCCCATGGACATATTGAGTTATGGAGATGTTCGGTTGCCTTTTTATATTTGTATACATTCTCATCTTCACCTCTCACCGCTGTGGGTTCAATTCCCACTGGGAGCTTAGCAGTAAGTACACAGTACTGGTTCTACCCAGAAAATATGGCCTAAAATGTGCTATAATGACATAAAACACAATTCAACTTTAAAAATATAAAGCAAATAAAATGGCCTTCTTTATTTTCCTTCGATGCTATCAGTATAAGTATTACGACAGTGTTTCTGTCTGATAAAAAATTCATCGTAGGTTTCAACCGACAAAGTTAATGGTCTATATTTAAACTAATACAAATAAGATGAGGCCCTCAAACCCTTTTATGTGTGGGTGATATATTCCACGGTTGATTCATGATACTAGCATGGGACAGATATAGTACATATGACAGTGCTGAGTGCAGTTGCGGATGAATTGAATTGAATATTTAACGGCTCATCAACACAGTACAGGTTATTTAGAGCCGCCCCAGAGAGAGGGGAAGGATACATAGGAATCCGGGAACAGTGCCCTACTCTTATTATCGAACAGATTCCTATGGTTCTTTAACATGCTCGGATGATAGACCTATACGCGGGACCACCCTGTTTACGTCCCCATCCGACGGACGAGGCTAAGGGAATGTGTCTTGCCCAAGAACACACCGACAAAACTCAGTGGCACCACCTCCGGTTACAATTCCGCTGCGCTACTGACTGCGCCAAGTTGCGGATGACAATTAGACACTGGACAGTCTAGTCAAAAACACAGCAACAAATATATTATCTGAATATGTTTAAGAATGTATGCTTGGAAGAGCTTTCAAAAACAGACTTTTATGATTTTAGTTGGGGTGGGATGGGGATGGGGCGCATCCTTTTTAATCTCAGCTCAGATGCCCTCCCCCTCCTTCTCTCCATCCCAACTCCCATCTTGAACAGTAGCGATTGTTACGTAAACTTTCCACATATGAGAGGGTGCCCAATACTACCCGCTCCATCGAATACGCGCCTGCAGTTCTTGCGAGGTCAGTCGAGTCAAAATTACAGTTAAATCAAACAATTCGTATTTTCGTGTACTTTTGATAAAGAAATAACATGCTTTTCGTGATATGCAGCAAAATTCATGTAATGTGTGAGCTAAAACAACAGTTCAAGTATCTCCTCGTACTTTATTTAACAAAAAACACACGGTTGTTGTCATTTTAATCGTATTCTAAAAATGGCATCTTTTAGAGTTATCGCCCCTCGCTTCGATACAGCCGAAAATCACGAAAATTAAAGGGGAAATGACATTTCATGATCAAAAATTGTCACAATTTTCCAAATTATGCGTTTTAAAAAATTCAAAATGGCGTTGTTTTTTTTTTTTTGACGTTGCCGAAAGATGACGTACTACTTTTCGTTGTCAAGCGTGGTTGCGATATTTGAAAGATGTAGGAAAATATCAAGGCTGCTCCCGTACTGTATTTGAAATGAACGCTGTTGATACAAAGCATCGCAACAGAAAAAAACAAAACAAAACAAAACAAAAAAAAAAACAAAAAATAAAAATAATGATATTCAAAATACATGTTGGGACGAATTGAGCAAGAAAATACTTTCGAAACATATAGAGACAATTGCGTAACACACATCTAATATGCACATCAGAGCACACACAAATAGAAAGATTTCCAGCGGGAGGCATGCCCCACAACCCCTATAGTTTACTAGCACCTGTAGTTCTCGCGACACCAATCTCAGAACTTTTGCTATGCCCCGCTACATTCCAAAGATGAATCTTATAAACGATAACGAGAACCTAAAAACTATTTCGACGGAAAACACACACACATTTAGGCAAATGAGTATTGATACCCGTCGACTGAATATTGAATTTATAACCTCTCCCCATTTAGTATTGATAACCATTTCCAGACTGAGTATATATTATGCCTCTCCATTGAGTACTGATAAAAGTACCCCTCCACATACTCGATGGAGAGAGGTTATAAATTCAATATTCAGTCGACGGGTATCAATACTCATTTGGGAGGTTTAATAGCTTATAGATGTGGAGGGCGTATCGATACTCAATCACTACCACAGGTGGCAAATTATTTCGTGCGCACTAACTAATATTACCTCGAGTGCATGAACTAATTGTTCACACATGCCCTTCCGTGCTTCCGTTCTCACTGTGGAATGTGTGGAGGGGGTATCAATACTTAATGGGGAGGGCATCACTACTCAATGTGGGGGTGGTATCAATACTCAGTGGGGAGGGTTATAAAAGCTGAATAGCGTGGGGTATCAATACTCAATAGGAACGGGTATCAATACTCAATGGGAAAGGGGTATCAAAACTCAATGGGGAGGGAGTATCGATACTTAGTGAGACGGGTTTATTAATACTAAATCGGGAGTGGGTATCAGTACTCAGCGAGGAGGGGGTTTAGGTCACCGATTGGCTAATTACCTCGTGGCCACGATTCGCGATTTATTTTTTCGTGTGTATACACTATTTCGTGCACACGAATTATTATCCCGTGCGTACGAATTATTATTACGTTCCTACGATTTAGCGCTTTCAAACGAAATAATTCAAAGGAAAATCGGGAAAATTGTTTTACCAGTTACATTGTTTCGAATCTCGGTCATTTATTTTATTGAAAAACTTGTCTTATCCATTTCATCCACAAACGAAAACTTCTCGAATTCCTAAAGATATCATAAATATAAAGAAAATATGTTGTCCTATCCGTTTTAATTTGACGAGTGTATCTTTAAATAATAACAATATGCATATGAGAATACTAGACGAACTTGTTTCTGCTTTCT
>JAWPHD010014034.1:0-63999 GCA_037043455.1 Cyrtodaria siliqua
CAATTGTATAACATAGGTTATAGGATAAGAGTTAATGTAATAGCGAAGACAACTTACTTTCTTGTAACTCTTCGTACACATTCAATGAAAATGAACGTAAACAGTGCAACCATGGAATGAACTGCACGCACTAAAAATATGATATTGTGATTTGATGCCTAACCTTACACATATGGGACAATATTCGGAAATGCCAGCTCATTAACGAGTAAGTTAAGGTAGTTGACACCGGAGTCAGCTGTAATTAAGATTTCCTTTCTGTGTTAAATATTTGTTATTCGTGTCACTCATGTTAGATCGATACATTCGACTGATAATGCGGCCTTATTCGTTGTCTGGTAAGACCCATATAGTATCGATCAACATATATCTGTCAAGTACAATAGTAAGCTAAACATGTTTTATTTTTCATGACCCCAGAGTAATGAATCCTTCAACACACCGAAACAAAACCTATATAAGTACAGTATCTGTATTACTGTTTACATATACTGGCATGGTCAATCGCCAATTCGCGGATGACAGCAGCACACGGGTAACATGACAAATTTAGATTATTTACAAAAAAAGCACAAAAGGGCCAACATTTAATCTGGGAATGGGCCAACAAATGAGGTTTCAAATTATCACCTAATAAAAATGTAGGCAACACTATCCGTGAATATGTTGAACTCTTTCTAAGTGATACTAAAATTACATTTTGCAAAACAGTTACATTTTTAGGCCTCATTTGGGATAGAAAACTGACATTAACTCTCACATACACACATGCAATTTATCAGGAAAATGTGAGAAAATACTCTTATAATTACCTTTAATGAGCATACTCAATAAAACCGAGTCTGCTAATTTTCTCTCTTGTTTGTGTTTGTTGCTTCCAAGGGATCACCCTTTCAGTATTTATTGACATTCACACTAGCGTTTGTTTAGTGCTGTGTGGTAGCCGTAAAAAGTCGCCCCGACTACAAATCAGTAGTGTTATTATTTACTGGTCCTTTGGGATCATCAAGCCCATTCTGTGTTTCTTTAAATTAGAGCCGGTGCTAGGAGACGTGAGAGGTGTTGCATCTTATAATTACCTCTCATGAACAGACTCAATAAAACCGAGTCTGCTACTTTTCTCTCTTGTTTGTGTTTGTTGCTTCCAAGGGATCACCCTTTCAGTATTTATTAAACTTATTAAGAATGCTAAAAGGAACTGATTTTGGCTCAGACAAGAAAACTCTATTTAATGAAACCCTTGTCAGATCAAAAATTGATTATGGTTTCCATGTACTCCCTCATTACTACAAACGTTAGATACAGTCCAAAACAAAGCTTTACAGATCGCACTAGGTGCACTTAAGTCGACTCCAAAACATAACAGAACATGAAGCGGGAGTCCTCTACCTCAATTTACACAGAGAAGTACAGACGCTGCGGTTCTAGGCCAGATCCCAAACATATAAATCCACAAATCCAGTCAATGATAATATCAAACCTACCTACAGTAAAAATAAATTTAAAAAGAAGCCTAAACCTTTTGGCTCGGTTATCTTTGATCTAATTGAACAATACAAGTTACCACATTTCGGATTTTAATAAAAGATATACCACCGTGGTCCCCCAACCTACACGACAAGCAGCACTGGGAACTTTTATCTGTTTTTACCTATGTATATCAACCTTATGTGTAAAGATGTTCATTCATTAATTGTGAAGGGAGCTTGGAGCAGACACAACATGGATTGTGTATATATGTACATATTTAATTATATTTATCTTTAAAAAAAAAAACTAAACTGTAATTTTAATTTCTTATGTAGACCACAAGTAAGCTTAATCCTCCTGAGTTTGTATCACTCATATGTTTCCTGATTGGGCAATATCCATAATTTTCACCTATAATCTTCTTTGGAACTATTAACGATGGAATCTTCTCATCCACTGGCACGTGCCTTCTGCCGTAATCTACTTTGAATGGAATGAAACTACATACGACAGTAGTCTATCCACGCATCCAAACAAGTCTCTATTGTAAACCTTGCCGAAAGGCTTCGTGCCATAGGGCCAGTATAAATAAGACCTTCTGGTAGTACTGTTTACGTGGACGCAAAGCCTGCAGAGACGAAAGCCACATTTCAACTGAAAAACTACGCCAGCTGGAAAATGCTTCAGACAGTAACGCGAGAGTGCATTATTGGTAATTAGATAATGTAATACTTTTATTATATATGAAAGAAAATGAGCCTTAGCATATATGTATTTTATAAAAAAAACACAAAAAAAACTGTCTAACCGTATATGTATTTATCCCTGTTTATATTATTAGGTTGATTGAATACACACCTGACAGCTAGACCAGATAGGTAATTTGGTACATAATTTGAACTTCATTTTCTGAAAATAATTCACCTTTAAAAGTAATTGGTCGAGTATATGGTTTATGACATATATGACTTATAGTGGAATGTATATTACTTTTACTCGCTTGAAGAGCCTCAGGAAAAAAGCCAGATGTTTTTGGAAAAAGGAGTCATTTCGATAAAAAAAAACGTATTTCCTACGAATATATTTCTTTACAAAACTTCTGTATCGTTAGACAATATCATGTACTTCAAGATTATGAAACAAAACTATACTGAAAGGAAAAAGAAAAGCAGGGTGCGTATTTCCGGCATATATTGCATATACTGCACACTTAATTCCATATATATTCCAAGGAAATCCCAAGATGTTTTGTAAAAAAAAAAAGTGCAGTTAGTTAGAGAAAGGACACAACTGTGATGTTGTAGACGTTTTAATCACAGTACACGTTGTAACAAAAAAATTATAAATGCTGAAGTTCCTCTAATGTTAAGTGATTGCAACATTTAAAGCCTAAGTTTGCTCACCTGATTGAGCCAAATGCGCATTCTGACGATAATGAAACTTTAAAGGGGTAACAATTGGTGTGTTCAGTGCTGTTTAAACCTTCTTTCTAAAAGGACAGGCCTAATGTCGACCTGTACCATTCGATTAGCAGTAGCGTATTAAACATACAATACATAGCGGAAATACGCACCCTGCGTTTCTTTTTCCTTTCAGTATAGTTTAACACGCTAGTGTATTTTTTTTTTTTTTGAAAAATGAAAAGTTGATGGATTTTGGAGCAAAAAAGTACACACTTTGTCTTTAACTGTAAAAAATCTACATACACCCATTTTTACTGAAATGGATTCTACGTGTCTATGTACAAACAGTACACAATCATCAAGTCAGTAATATTTTGTTAATTCTTACGTTTCAACGTGCCATAATGTGATAAATATGAAAGCTGTAGAAGCTAAACACGGTACATCGTGTCATGGTCTTTTACAAATAATAAAATAGACTTGAATGGTAGCTGAAAATAATGATATTGTCTCCAGCGAAAAATGAAGTTTTTTACAATAGAATGTCGGAAAACCCAATTAAACTCAGCTCATTACAGTGCAGTTAATACTATTATTTTCTGTTCATAATATATAAGCACGTCAGTGCAGTTACCTCCCTTAGTTATACATATACATGAACACGTTAAATAGTGTAGTTACCTTCTCCTGATCTTCACAGCGGGCACGTCGCGGAGAGGGCACTGATGACACTCATAGGTGTTTGTATAGGGGTCGCCTTGCCAGCCCTATACGACATTACTAGCTTGAGCACTATATTCGCGTATAGTAATCAACACTGGTACTACTAAACTGGTTTGTCTCGGTTTAGTAGCTTGAGTGTCATTTGACCAAGAGTGAAGATGTCTAATGCGTCCCATCACAGCACACATCATCTGACGTCCACAGATCCTGAAGTCGAGTCCGGTGGCCACGTGCGGCTTAAAATCGACAGTAGACCAAGGGGAAAGGATGTCGGGCGGTGTGTGCGGCGCAGGGGTCATACTGTGATGGGTGTGGCCCCAAACAAGAGAACCCGACCTGTAGCGGATGTAGGAGCACCCCTTTAGCGGATGTAGGCCACCTCGACCAGACCACTTCACCGCCACAGCGAAACTACACAGAGCAGCAGCGACACAACGCTACACATCTACAAGAGAAACGACTACACTAAACAGCAGCACCAGATCAACCTACACACTCATCTAGAAAAGACCAGACTCTATTATGCCCATCGCGGCAGGGAAACTTGTCGTGTTAGTTGGCGGACGGTCTCTAAACCTTAGAACGACACACACACACACACATCGTGTAGTTACCTCCCTTAGTATACATTTCTCAATTTACAAATTGATCCTATCGATATGGGACCGTTTGCTAGCCAAATGTGTTTAATTCACTGAATATAAGTCAATATATCAAACTGTGACAGATGTTTATTTCAAAATACGCATAGTGTGAATGAATGACGCGAAATGTTGAAAAACTGAATCGGTGTTTTATTCCAGATATGGGACCGTTTGCTAGCCAAATGTGTTTAATTCACAGAATATAAGTGTATTTAAGCGAACGAATGTTGTGGAACTTGTGACTGATCTCCAAATATTGTGTTTAATGGGCTAATTTTCACCGGTCTGACACCTTATCACACGCATGAAATAAAAGGTAAAAAAATGTCATATCACGGAAATAAGCGAATGTTCATCTCGATCCTTCTACCGGAATGATACGGAAATAACCGATTAGTTACGATTGTATACGATTTGTCACGCTTATGGTATGTCGTCTGCAGATTATTGGCTATATAATCATTATCCGTGGATGAAATAACCACTATTATTATACCTCACTCAAAATTCTCTATGTAATTTCCCCATTCCCGATCAGTCAACAATTGGTAATGTTTCATGGTAATGTTTCATGGCATGAAACATTATCTCGTGCATACCGATCATTATCTCGTGCATTACCGATCAGTCAACAATTGGTAATGTTTCATGGTAATGTTTCATGGCATGAAACATTAAATCTTGAAAATTTGTTTCAAGTTCTTTATTGTTGTTAATAAAAAATAATTGCTGATTAAATGAATTTTGATGTTTGGTATAATAAAATAAATATCACATCCCATGGAGGGTGATAGAACATATTGTCAACCCTCGATGTGGTAATGTCCACCTCGGCTAAAGCCTCGGTGGACATTACCAATCTCGGGTTGACAATATGTTCTATCACCCTCCATGGGATGTGATATTTATATAATGACAATTCATCTTGATCAGAAAATGTCAAATTCAATGGAATTCATTTTCAATAAAAACTCGGAAAAAAATAAATGTTGTGTATCACTTATGCGACAGACATGAGCACATCAGAATGGACTAGATCTATTAATAAAAAACGTTGTTTTTTTTCTCCCAGGAAAACAGCGTAGTGAGTGAGCTGAAGTTGACATTTCGACAAAGCTGAAGTATATGATAAATAGAATAAAAAAATTAGTATCTTCATATCACACCCTATATCAGGCCCTCGACCCATATCATTTATTATTCTGTATGTATTCTATAATATTTGGGATGGACACTATGAGTCCACAAACATGTATCTTAAAACAAATAATGATACTACGAGATTTTTAAGATTAACATATCATTTATTTGAAATGCGAGAAAATCATAAGAAATATAAAAAGTAAGGCATCCACTGTATTGTATTAACATATTGTACAATTGATCCGTACCCCAATATCTCGTTAGAACAGTAATCTTTGCAAATATTGGGTCTATATACTATTATAATAATGCCATAAAGCAAAAAAAAACATTGGCTTAAGTGTGTCGGTGTATTCAGAGTATTGCCTTTGTATATAAAATATAAATATGTCTACTAAAGCTTGACGACAACGAAAACGTATTCGTGGTATTTTAATTCAGTTCACTTCGGACTTCACACTTCACACTTCACACTTCAGAATTCAGACTTCAGAGTTCATATTTCAGACTTCAGAGTTCAGACGTCAAACTTCAGACTTCAAAGTTCAGTGTTCATATTTCAGACTTCACAGTTCACACTTCAGGGTTCAAACGTCACAGTTCAGAATTCAGACTTGAAATTTCAGACTTAAAAGTTCAGACTTCAGAGTTCACACTTCAGACTTCAAAGTTCAAACTTCAACATTTAAATAATTACAACACAAATAAGTTATCGTTGTCGTCGCTTAAGTAGTGTTATAATAAGTAGATTTATCAATCTCCTTAACATCAAATTTGATACTCTCAGCTACATACTTGATACTCTACGCTTATAGCCTAGAGTATCGCAGAGTAATAGAGGGTCTGATTGAAATGAGATTGATATACTTGATATATGTTAATAGAAATAAAGACACTATTTATAAGCTACTTCATTCAAAGCTAAGCATTGTCATCATCAATACAAGTTAAACAAAGATATAATAGTGTATACTATCAGGCCTGAAATTGGGTGCGCGTAATTGAGTCGAAGTAGGTGGGCGGGATGGGGTGGTGTGGTTTGGGGGGATAGCTTCCTCTAAGAAATCTTGAATAAACACATATACCTAAAATGCTGCAATCTGATGCTCCCTCACACACTGTGTGTATGAGATGTGGGTGGGTTCCTCCCGCAAGAAATTTTAAATATATACATGTACTGAAAATGCTGTAATCTGACGAGTTTCTTTGTATTTCTTGTACAATCTAAATGAAGCTTTATTTTTCAATTATTTTGTGCTCACTTTTCTATGTAGTGGGTAGGTTTGGTAGGTTGATAATAGTGACTGAAAATGCTGCAATGACGCGTTTTCAGTGAATTATTTTTAACATTCATTTTTCATTTATTTAGTACCCGTATGTGGGCATACAAAACACGCTTACAAAAAAACCTTTCCGTTATAAACGCAACCCACGGCCCTGGCTACGGGAATTACTTAATATTGCTTTGCACCTAGATGCACATTTAAATTACTTTTATTTTTACTGTTTTGGTATGACTTCATATTGTTTCAAAAATGAATATACCTATAAAGGCAGAGGGCTTGATTTTGCATTATCTGAGAGGGGATGGAGGTAGGGGCGCAGGGATGGAATACAACACGACTCTAAAACATTCGCATCTAACGATGTTTAACTTAAAATTTATTTGTGTGCGTACAACCTAAAAATCATTACTACGCCCTTGTCTATAATCTTCCCTTAGCAATTGAATCTGGGAGATATACTCGACCGAAATCACTTGTCCCTGAACGAGTTTGTAAATATTGTAACACGTCAACAAACGAGGATGAGACTCATTTTTTGATTGACTGCGAGTTTTATTCAGATATTAGATATGAACTTTTTAATACAGAATATCAAGCTGAAAACAGGACACCTTAGCAAACGTACTTTTAAAAATGTATGAACGACAATCTTTAGCATTGTAAATATGCATAACTGTGATATAAAAGTAATTTGCTATATAAGGTGAGCAAGTTTAAAACTATTTCTTTTTAAAATAATGAGAGTTTGGAATTCAATTGTAGTTTTCATTTTGATTATGTGTAAACGAAAACTAAATAATTGCTTAAATTATTGAATATTTTTAATGCAATACATTTGTAACTTTTATTATGTTTTAACATTTACAATTGTGTTTTATAGTGTTTCATATGCCTATTATGGCAGGATATCAAATAACAATGTTTTATACTATTTGTAATGGTAATTTTCACTTAACCAAGAACAATTAGTTGGTAAAGCTTTGAAAGCCCTTAATGTTTTATTAGTAAATTGTCGTAAATATAAACTTAAACCTAAATTACTTTGTCAACTTTTTGATGCATTTGTTGGCTCAGTCTTGGGTTATGCATCGAAAATATGGGGCTTTAGTAAGTCTAAAGAAATTGAAAGAATACACTTACAATTTTGTAAGAAAATATTAAATGTTAAAGTAAGTACTTGTACAGCTGCTGTTTACGGTGAATTAGGACGTTATCCTTTGTATATTTCACGATATGTTAAAATTGTTAAGTATTGGTTTAAGTTGTTAAATACTGATAATATTATATTGAAACATGTTTATAATATGGCCTATGACGAGTGTGTTAATGGAAAAAATAACTGGTTATCTAATGTTAAAACGTTACTGTATGAATATGGTTTCAATTGGGTATGGGATAACCATGATACAGTTGTTTGTAGGTCATTTGTATTAGTATTCAAACAAAGAATAATCGATTGTTTTTTGCAAAAGTGGTATACAGATAAACAAAATTCTGGTGTCTTAGATTTGTATAACAATGTGAAAAATCATTTTCATAATGAACTATATTTAGATGTATTGCCATGCGATTTAAAGATGCACTACCTATATCTACGCGATTTTTAATGTAAAATATTAAATACTCAATATTACTGCATTTATATGTATACAAAGCTATTTTATGAGTATTCTAAGAAGAAACATGGTTCGTATTCCAGTTCTGTAAATTATTAATTATGATCAAAACAATATCATGAATAAAATGCTGCCCAGCCGTTTATTCCTGCCGGAGAACTACGAGTTTTTACGATTTTCTCGGACATGCCCAATGCGATTACAAACTATTCGGCGCAGTTCCGATAGCAAACGATTCGATCGGAACTCTTCGCTAATCAGACGAGGTAGTTCCGATTGTAAACGAATAAGATCGGAAAATCTCCGCAATCGGCTTGTCTAAAACAATTACGAATACAATTTCAAAAATCCGATATTTTCAATCCTGTTTTTCCCTAGCAAAACGCATATTACATTGGGTGAAATTATTGCCACTTACCTTTTTCATAGTCCTCTTTATAATTAAGTAAAGTTTATATCAATTGGTGGACAAAAATATATAGGTAGAGCCTCTTTAAGAAGTTTAGTAAGTAGAATAAGGTTATCGTCATATTCTCTAAGAATTCAAACAGGTCGGTATGGTATCAATAGGATTGAAAGAAATTAACGTTTTTGTTAATATTGTAATACTCAAGATATTGAAGATGAGTTTCATTTTATTCTAAAATGCCCATGTTACTCCGATATAAGGAGGAAATACATAGCTCAATATTATTGTAATAGACCAAGTATGTTTAAATTCATCGAATTATTGCAAACTGAAAACAAAATGATTCTTTTAAAATTGGCTTTATATCTCAAATGTGCGATGTCACATAGAATATCTATAACGCATGTGTGAACACTTTATAGATCATCCTCTTTAGAGCTGATATAAATCATATACTTTGTATGTTACACGTGATTTAATTATGTATTTTGTAATTGTTGTATATATATTATGATGATGTACTTAACGTACAAGTCAATAAAAGTATGTTCTGTTCTGTTCTGTAATATGTGACACTTCAATACAATATGACTTACTTACTACTTGCATGTTACATTTGTAAATAGTATAATTATCCTGTAATTAATCATGCTTGATTGGACATCTGCGGGTAGAACGCGCCGTTCTTATGAAAACATTTGTCGATGAAGTGAGAAATAGCAGGTATTTTTCCGCTCTGGTGGCAATAAATCAATTAAAAGTAATAAAGTGATGTTTAGATGGGTTTACACAATACATTTGGCCACTTACCATTTTTTATTAGTTCAACTTCTAGATGTGTCTTGTAAGTGTTCATGAATACAGTAGACTGTTTATAAGTACAAATAATCAAATACGAAGAAACAAAAAGAAGTGCGTGTGATCTTTAGGAATATTTGGAAACTAGATGATTTATGATCGATCGGTATGTACACTTTTAATTAAAAAATAAATAAAGAATTAAAAATCGTGCATATGTATGTGTACTTTGTGTAGATATTGTTTTCTATAATGCAGTAAGTGTTAAGACACTTACCTTATTCTCACACTATTCAACACTACTCAAATAGGAAATTAAAATAAAGGTATACAAAAAATCGTATTTCTACTTGAATAAATCTATACATTTGTATGATGCAACAAAATGATATTTTCCCGACAGGAAAAAATAAAGTAACACACTGAATTCTTTTTTTTTTTAAAAAACGAATGCGTATATTTTAATCAGTGTCACACAAACACACTTGATTAAGAAAACAAATACCAATATGATGTCTTTACAAAATAGGTTATTTCTCATCTAATATAATATTCATCGACGTACCATTGGAGTATGTGTCTTAAATATATGTCTTCCCTACCATGTGGATAATTTGCTGTAGAAAGATTATTTTTTTATGAACTATAGATGATATTTCAGCAGAACACGCAAACAAATACACGGCCCCTCGTAAAGAAAAACTCCATTGATAGTGAGTCGTTAAAAAGCTTAGTTCTCATTTATTATAGCATATTTCGAATACGGTTTGCATATAATTGTTCGTTATATGCAATTTTTTCCCGATATGAAGTGAATTTCGTTAACAAGAAAACGGTTTTCATAAGTTATAGATACTTTTTTATTAAAACGTGTGATTACCATTGCAAGGCCACGTTAAATTCACAAGCGTGGAATATCAGTAGGGCGTGTGTTACCACGCGACACCGGTCCGTTCCGGTGTTTCATCTCCGTTCCGGTCCGTTTCGATCTGTTAGGGTGAATCGTACCACCAGTGTAGCAGTGTTTTGTTTCGGTTATGGAAATTAAGTGATAATTACATTTTAAAAAGTTTATATGTCCATGATATGATTATATAAAACAAGTTTAAAATAATTATTAAGGATTGTTATTATGTAATTTTTCAATTGTAGAATTGTATGTCATGTTGTGATAAAATATTGAAGAAGTTTTTAATTTAACCCCGTAACTACAATGTCCCAGTCTGTAACAAGGAGTTTAATTGGACGATACTTTTTACCTGTTCATTAACAATGCAGGTGCACACCTATATATTTTATGGGTGCACCTACAATTTTATGGATGCACCTTTAATTTTACAGGTACTCCCATAAAAAGTATAGGTGCACCTACACTTTTTATAGGTGCATCTACACTTCTTTTATAGGTACACCGACATCTTTAGTTTTGACCCGATCGTACTCCATAGTTCCACCATACAACAATTCCAAACACTAACGCTATTGCGCATTGTTGGTAAGCTGTTCCACCATACGAAAACTCCAAGCACTTGCGGTATTGTGCATTATTGATAAGCTGTTCCACCATACAACTCCAAACACTAGCGGTATTGTGCATTGTTGGTAAGCTGTTCCACCATACAACTCCAAACACTAGCGGTATTGTGCATTTTTGTTAAGCTGTTCCACCATACTTTCAAACTTTTCAAACTTTTTTTCAAACTGCTTAATTTCACAAATCAGTTAACAGAAAAAGCAAATTACAGCAATAACATACATGTATAAATACATAACCCAATGACGGAACTAATAGGAAACGACTTTTTACATATTATTAATGATAGTTGAGAAAAATAGTACATGAGTCAAGAAAATTACATTCACTTTTAACTATATTAACTTTTACATGTATTCAATTTTTAACAGTTCAGATACTTATTTTATAGATATTTTAACAGTTTTATTAAGTATGTTGTTATGTATTTAGATATTTATATATAGACATTTAGCTATATATAACTGTTACAGAGTATTTACAATTGGCAAATGTTGCAACATTATATATTTAATAATACAATAGTAATTACATGTTATGTAAAGACAACAATTTAATAGTAGTTGAATAAACAACAGCAACAAAACCTATAACTAGTGCTCATACTTGTAGATATTGAACAAATCGCCTGAAACACCTTTCCGAAGATTGAAAGTTGTGTCTAAGACGCTCAGTAATACAAATAGTATACAAGACATTGATCGCAGTCTTTAGTTGAAATAGGACCGAAACTTAACGAAATACACTAAAGACTGTGTTCTATCATCGGTATACTATATAATTATCAAATATATATTTTTTAAAAATATATTTTTATGACAAATAAAAAGGTTGTATTGGTACATATGTTTACACTCAGAGTCGTTTTTTACTATTTAAATACATATACCAGAAGTTATCAGTTTATCCCTTTAAAATAATCTGTTATTTTACTACAGAATACACTCAGTTTATTTATATTACATTTATTTTCATTTGTGAACAATTCTATGAATTTCGGCCTGTTTGGTCGTGAGTAAAACTATTTGTTAATATACTTTTTTCTATCATTTAGAAATAACGGGCATACTAAAACAAAATGAAACTCATCCCCAAGATCATTTCTGTCAGATGTTGGGATATTCCTCCATCTTCCGACCTCTATTGGTAACCTGTGATTTCTTGTTAAAAATGCTATAAGCTTCTTACAGTTTAAAACTGTTAATGCTTTAATATAAAAACTTTGTTTAAAACTAGTTTTCAAATATTTGTAGATGTTTGTGTCCGAAGTACGACCAAGATCGGAATGCCAAAGAGAACATGGCTTTATTAGCTTGTTCTGAAATATACTTTTTTGCATTATTAAAAGAACCACTTCTAGAAAAGTATATACCTAAATATTTATATTCATCAACAATTTCTACATTTTCGTTTCCTATTTTATATACAGTGTTTCGTAATCTTCGCCCCTTGCTGAAAATCAGTATTTTTGTTTTGTTTACATTAATATAAAGCGTCCACGTGTCGCAATAATCTTTAAATATATCAAGAGCAGTTTGAAGTTCGTGTTCGTTATCACTAAAAATCACGGTATCGTCTGCATAAAAGTATAAACAATTTTAAAAACATTTGTGTTTCTTCTATTACAATGTCTCTAATAATGCCATCTACCCCTCTACTGTTAAGATAGGCTTCAAGGTCATTCAATAACAAACTAAATACAAATGGGGAAAGATTTTCACCTTGTCTTACGTCGACATGACAGTTAACATATTGAGAGTTCCCTTCATTCGTTACAACTTTTGATTTTATATTATTATACAAGTTATTTATAACTTTAAAGCATTTTCCATTCATGTTCTCATTTCTTAATTTCTGCCAAAGACCAATTCTCCAAACAGAGTCAAATGCTTGTTTAAAGTCTATAAAACAACAGAATAACTTCATTTTGTTTGATTGTACAATGTCTATTAAACATTTGAGAATAAATAAATTGTCAACAGTAGAAAAATTCTTTCGAAAACCAGCTTGTGTTTCATGTATAATACAATATTTCTCTGCCTATTTAGTTAATCTAGTATTAAGAATACTCGTAAAAGGTTTTCCTAGGCAACTAAGCAATGATATTGGACGGTACTTTTCAGGAAGCTTAGGGTCTCCTTTGCTTTTGTAAATGGGCTTTATGAGTCCAATAGTCCAACTCTCAGGAATGAAACCATTGTCAAAAATAGTATTAAAAAGTTTCATGTACAATAATAACATAACATTTATAGTCGACTTGATTTGCTCATTGACACTATTATCGGTGCCTGTGCATTTATTATTTTTTAAGCTTTTAACAGCAAATAGTATTTCTTCTGCAGCGATTGGTTCGTTAATTTCATTATTTATTTCATTAATAGTGTTATCGTCTATATTTACATCATGTGTTGCATTTTGTCCATTTTCATTGTCGTGTTCATTCTCATTTAATGATTTAAAAAAATTGTAAAAATCATTAAGAGACGTATTTGCTACCGATTGTTTATATTGCGTGTTTAAAAGCTTCCAATACTGTCTTGGGTTTGCATGTTTCAGCAATCTAAGTTTTTCTACGCTAGCTTGATTATAATTATTGTAAGACCTGCGTAATGTATCTTTATAATTTTTACTAACAGTGTTCAATAAATTCTTAAAAAGGACGTTCTGTATTTATTATAAGCCCTTCTTGTTTTATGGTATATATTTCTGTTTTTCTGACATATTTTGTCGAGCCATGGCTTTTTGGATTTAAAACTTGTTTCTTTCAAATAACTTTTATGAAATACCTCGCCAAGACTTTCTCTCGAACAGTTCTCAAACAGCGTTCCTATATCCGTTACAATACTGTCTATATCATGTTGACTAACACTTTGCTCATGAATTGAACTATACAATCTATTTCAGCAACTTTTAATATGTCTATTTTTTCAATAAATAAGTCTGATTTCATAGCGTCCCATAATCTAGTTTTATGAAGTTCGTTATTGTTTACGGACTTGTTTTCTCTCACATCATTATGTTTTTTAGCTTTAATGACAATGTTTAAAGGACAATGAACATCTGAGTATAAATTACAAAACTCCTCAGTTTGAAGATCAATAACATTTTGAAACAGGTATGATGTAGATAAAACAAATCAACTGTACTTGATTCTCTACATGTTAATTTAGGATTTAAACAGTTCGAACCAATTCTACCATTTAAAATAAACAGGTTGTTGGTTTTACAAAACTCTGTCATTTGATTACCATACATATTTACTGTGTTATCAATATACTTTCTATCTAATGGAATGTTACTTAACTAGAAATTCTGAAAGATATCTGCATCTTCATTTTGTATATTTTGCAAGTCATACATATCTGCTATAAAATCATCAAATCGTGTATAATCAGTCAGGTGTCCACATCTGGCATTAAAATCGCCAAATAATAAAATATGGTTGCTACCTGGGCAATATCTAAAAAGTTCATTTTGGATTTCAAAACAAGGGTCGTCATGAGAATATCTTGAACTTACAGGTGGAATGTATATAATACCACATATAAGATCTTCTTTCATATTACTCTTCTCTGTTCCGTAAATGTCCTTAGCAATTGTAAATAATTGTATCAACTTGCAGTCATTGTTTGTGTCAATGGAAACATATTGGGCTAGATTTTCTTTTAATATAGCGATGCCACCAGAGCGATAACGAGAAAGTGTATTCCTATAAAGTACATGTACAACATAACCCGACACAAATATTTCATCAGAGATGTCTGTTTTAGTTTCTTGTAACCCTATTATGTCATAACTTTTTTATTAATGAAATAAATTCAGGGCATCTAAGTCTAGCAAGTAGCCCACACACATTGAGCGACACAACTCCAAACACTAGCAGTAATGTGCACTGTTGGTCAGCTGTTCCACCATACAATTCCAAACACTAGCAATATTGTGCATTATGGGTAAGCTGTTCCGCCATACGCCAACTCCAAACACTTATGCTATTACGCAGTGTTGGTAAGCTGTTCCACAACCCCAAACACTAACGGTATTGTGCATTGTTGGTAAGTTGTTCCAATATACGCCAACCCCAAACACTAACGGTATTGTGCATTCTGGTAACTACAGTATCTTATACTTGTATTATACATTAACACAATGTCTAACCGTATAATTATTTCATGGAAAACACACACACACACACACACACACACACACACACACACACACACACACACACACACACACACACACACACACACACACACGTATATTATTATCTTATATCATAGTACAATATAATCGTTTTTCATTGGCCTAGAAGCAGTCACGTGTGATTAAATGGTTTTGACCATTCTGATGGGAATATACCAACCGTGCAATAGTACATTCAGTAATCGTGTATTATTATATTTAGCCTGCAATAATTCACATAGTACATTATGTGACAGCATATACGTTCTGCGACATCAAGTACATTCTGTGACATCAACTACATTCTACGACATCAAGTACAATCTGCGACATCAAGTACGCTCTGCGACAAAAAGTACATTATGTGACTTCAAGTACATTCTACGACATCAATTACAATCTGCGACATCAAGTACATTCTGCGACACCAAGTTCATTCAGCGACAAAAATGACGTACCAGGGACACTAAATGCTACAGCTTAATGATAAAGCGTAGTTTCCTCCCTTAGTAATATACAACTATGAATCAGTAAAGGTAGTGTAGTTACCTCCCTTAGTATACATTTCGCCATTTACAAATTGATATTGCAGACCTGCTGCTGTTTGTTATCTGTTTTTTAATCGGAGGCAATGCTAATTGATCGATGGAACTTGAATATGAATATTGATAGTTTCAAACTATAAACGCATACTATCAACGACAGGGTATGAAATTTTCGAACTGTGCCACTTGAAATTTACACAATGTTCATAGTGTCCAATCTATTTGTTATTAGGTCTGTGAACAAATGCATCTCTTGACGCTTCGCTTAGTCTCTACTCTCATTTATGTCACGTCTAGGTTTGTATTTTTACATACAAAAGTGTATAAGTGCATCCCGTCGCAGGACGGCTCATATCAAAAGTCGGACCTGGCCGTTCGTAGACGTGTATTGTATGCATAACTCTTCGCTGATCTTCAATATTTTTTATAGTTGACTGTATTCTGGAACGATTAGTGGTTCAGTGGTAGAGCGCCGATTTTCAGATCGAAAGGTCGTGGGTTCGATCCTCGCCATGACCATGTTATTTATCCTCGGGCAAGATAATTAATCCACGTTGCTTAATACTGGTTCTACCCAGGAAACCTGCACAAAATCTTCGAAAGGGGGTGTTCAATTGCAGTATCAATAGATAGATAGATAGACTATTTTTAATTCGGGTTTCCACAATCATTTGGAAAATTCATGCTAAATCAGTAACTTAACACTATTAAAAATGTTGGGAAATATTCCCAAAATGCAGCAACTTGTATCTAAGATTAAAAAATCTGGGGATATCCCCACTCTCATGGCATATTGACCTTGCGTACACATTGAACATGGTCTATCCCCAGGTTATGATGGTTCCGCCAGTGTTCCACATACATGTCGTAGGGGCAACTAAGTGGGTTGTGAAAAGGTTCTAGATTCATTCTGCATATTTGTAACTCGATGTGAATGGAGAAGGAACGTATAAAGTTATTTTTGTTTTGATATTTTGACGACATGACTTTTACACGTGTTGGTGCACCTTAAAACTCCAGTACAGTTCTGTTTGTATGCAAGTCAATTATGTCTTACATTTAACAGAAGTATGCAGTTACAAATATGCAGAATGAGCCTAGAACATTTTCAAAACCCACTTAGTTGCCACATACGACACGTGTCTGCATCTGTATTCTTCTTCTTGCAGGTGGTGAACATGAAAGAAGTAAATCATCAACTGTTTACTGTATACTTCCCAGAAGAGCATCATTGATTCGAGAAAAGCAACACTCCCTACACGAGGATGAAAGCATGCATTTTAAAGAACGGTATATTACACCGCCATACATTGTGGTGAATTGAATTCTAAAGTATACATTTCGTGCATTCTAGGTGTATTTAAATTTTAAGTATAGAAATTCAACTGACTTTACGACATTAACACAAACATGGACTCTGTTGTGTAAATTCGATTGTTATAAGATATATTAAATAAAAGTGCAGTAGAAAAAATGGATGTACAGCGACTAGAGCATTGTTATACATGAACATAGTTGCCTATTGCTGTAAAGTCGTACATGAAACGTCATGAAATAAATAAAAACATAAATACAGCCATGCTCAGAGTACTGTTGGCAATACATGTGTTAATGCCAAGCTTGTAAGGAAAGGCTGACCACGTCATATGTCAGTAAACCAACACGGGCGTATACACACTGACGAGAAACATTTCAATGTGAAGAGTGCGAAATGTCAGGCCAGAAGCCATTTACGTGTACGTTATGTAACAGGGCATTCAGTCAACGAGACAGTCGCGATAATCATATGCGTACACACACTGGGGGGAATCCGTTTAAATGTACAGTATGTAACAAGTCATTCACATATAAACACGTTCTCGTAAGACACAGATTTCTACACACTGGCGAGAAGCCGTTTAAGTGTACAGAATGTAACAAATCATTCACATATAAACACCATCTCATAAGACACAGCTTAATACACACTGGCGAGAAGCCGTTTAGGTGTACCTTATGTATCAAGTCATTCACACAAGGAAGCGATCTCAATACTCACATGTTAATACACACTGACGAGAAGCCGTTTAAATGTGAAGTATGTAACAAGTCATTCACAGTACAAGGACATCTAAATATTCACATGTTAATACACACTGGCGAGAAGCCACATACATGTACAGTATGTAACACGTCATTCAAAGTACGAGGACAGCTCAATAATCACATGGAAATACACACTGGCGAGAAGCCACATACTTGTACAGTATGTACCAAGTCATTCACAGTACGAGGACAGCTCAATAATCACATGGTAATACACACTGGCGAGAAGCCATATACATGTACACAATGTGATAAATCATTCACACGACAAGGAAGTCTCAAAAATCACATGCTAATACACTCTGGAGAGAAGCCGTATACGTGTACCATATGTGACAAGTCATGTAGACAACGAGCAACTCTCAGTAGACACATGCGTATACACATTGGTGAAAAGCCGTATACATGAACAATATGTGACAAGTTATTCGCACACCGAGAAACTCTCACTACTCATATGGTAATCCACACTAGTGGAAAGCCACATACATGTACAGAAGGAGACAAATCACTCACTGAATGAGGAACTACCATATGCTGAACACACTGGCGGGAAGTCGTTTAGTTTACCTGTACAGTATCATTTACACATCGAGGAATCCTAAAAAACTCATGGCAATACACACTGGCAATCAGTTGTTGACGTGTAAAGTATGTTGAAAGACATTTACACGACGAGGACATCACAACAGTCACATGTTAATACACACGGGTGAAATGTTATTTACGTGACATTGTGTAATCTGACTAATCTCGATATACAGTCATATGATTTTACATATAAGATAAAAGATATACGAGGGCAGGCAGTTGTGTAAAAAAGGTATTTGCAGTCACATCTGATCGCGTTGCTATGTGCATATTCACACCAGCGGGAAGCTTTTCAAATGTCGTTCATGCAATCTCAAAAACAGATGTGCACATAGACTGTTAACGTGTACTAATGTTAATCATCATTCAATTCAAATGATCTGAGCATTGCATTCAAATGATCTGAGCATTGCACACTACACATGGCAGTCACAGATCGTAATAATCGTTGTCTCTACTAATATGAATATGTCATAGTCGTACCGATGAGAACAGCTGTCAATAGGAACACATGCTTATACGTACTGAAGAGAAACGAACGCATACGTTAACATACCGCAGATAAAGGAGCACTTGCATATACATACTGCATATAAAGGAACACATGCGCATACATACTGCAGAGAAAGGAACGCATGCGTATACGTACTGCAGAGAAGCCGGTTACAAATAAAAGAATGAAAGGAGTAATTTGGAAATACCGAACACGATAAGTGCAAAAACAATAAAAACAAAATACGAATGTGACGTGTCTTTATTCGGGGTTACAAATACATATGGTTATCCATACTGAGGAGTTCATATAATGGCAAGATTATTGTAGGATTCGTAAAATCGTCGTATGTCGTCAGACATGTACACCATGAAAGGAAACTGTTTACATTTGTACAGGCTGCATATTACTAATTTACTGAGATAAAGCCGGCTTGGCTTGATTTGAAATACGATTAAAATTATTGTCGTTAGGTTTTTCATTTCCAAATGTATTGTTTACGTACACATTTCTTTTTTAATTTCGATCAACAAAGTGGTGGTCCGTTTATTCTCCCCGTCATAGGTGCACGAGGGTCGGGGAGGACCATCCCTCTATGCACCTTACAATATATTATGTATACAATTATAGACAATATAACAGTGAAAAAAAATCAAATATAATGTGTAGAAAAGTTATTAATTGGGGATTTTTTTCTTTTCATCTATTCTTGAGGTCATGAGTGGGTGATATGTGTTTGAGAACTTTAATTACAAAAACATTGTGATTGTTAAAATATCATTTGATAGTTGTATACCATATCTTAAATATAATTACCTTTCATTGTTAGTTCTATTTAGTTTAAAGAAAATGTGTTCTTTTTTATCTTTTGTAAGGGGAGATAACTTGTAAGACATTGTCTTGTTCATAATAGAACTATTACCATCTTTTGTATGTAATGAGTATTTTTTCCATCGGATTTAGAATGAGGGAAGAGTGGCAGAGTCTGAGCAAGCTTCATAAAATAAAATTTGCAGGACGAATGCCAGTTAAATATTTAAATACTCAGCTAATCTGTAGTTCTTGCATTACAAATTTATCTCCCGTTCATGACCAAGTAATAAATACAAAGTTTTTACAAATGTATTGAATAATATAAGACTATGTTTATGTATGGTTTAAAGCATATTGGCATGAGATATGTACATATTTTACTTGTATTACAATTGTATGCTAAACTTTACATCATGATGTAGATTACCAAGGGGCAATAACAAGCATCAACTTATCAAATAAAGCAATCGAAGAATGACTAGTTTTAAAACTGCAAATGCTTGTCATACCTCTTGTTACATAAACATTTGTTCCATAAGTTAAGAAAAAATTTAGAAAAAGGTTTTTGGCAGACGAAGGAGACATGTTTCATACTCGAAAGAAGACACATATCTATAAAATTGAGTATTTATAGCAATTTATAGCAATTGCTATAGTAGAAAAAAGTAGTGTTATGGTTCGGCGACAATATTTTCATATCGGTTCCATATTTTATGAAAGTATGTATCTTTTGAGTTTGTATAAGCAATGAAGTTTTCAGTTTTATAAACTGATTTTAAATAGTAAATAAAGTTGAGGCAGGATGGTGCAGAATTATTTTGTTTTTGAAAGAATATATGGTATTTTCCTAATATTAGAATTTTATTAAGGATATTATCAAATTTAGTATTCCCTAATATAATATCTGTGTCTGACCAGTTAGTCACTATGTTAGTACATGTGCTGTTAATTAAAGTAGATAAGTCTGCCCAAAATAACTTTGAAACCTCACAGTCATAAAATAGATGTTTAATTGTTTCCACCGCTTTATTACAAAGAGTACATTTATCAGAATGAGAAATGTTAATTTTTTTAGTAAATAATTGGTACCTAGAATCCTATGGTTTATCCTATACTGGAACCATTGGAGTTTTACATCTTGATTTATTTTAAATGTTGCAGCGAAAATGTTATTCCAATTTAGGTGTTTATTATTAAATTCTTCATTCCATTTCACGTACACATGGTTGTGCATATATTGATAAGAGACCATTCATGTGTGATACTGTGACATGTCTGTCATACTACCATTCATGTGTGATACTGTGACATGTCTGTCATACTACCATTCATGTGTGATACTATGACATGTCTGTCATACTACCATTCATGTGTGATACTGTGACATGTCTTGTGACATGTCTGTCATACTACCATTCATGTGTGATACTGTGACATGTCTGACATACTACGAGTGAATTTCAAGACGTATTTGTATATAATATACTAGTGTGATCATATGTACATATCCCTGCATTGTTTCAGGTGCTATTTCGCTCGCATCAAAAGAGCAATGGCAGAAAAACAATAACGTGGCTCCAGCGTAAATGGAGTTTCTACGATAGAATTTGCAGCAACTCTGCAGTTCAGGGTGAGAAGGTTCTAGGCACATTTTCCATATTTTATCTCGATGTACATGGAAGATGAGCCTGGCATGTTCATGCCTGTTAGGCGCCATATAACCTTTTCATGTGTTGGTGCGCCTTAAAACCCCAATTCAATATAATTCAATATCATGGGTGAAACACATGATATATGTATTACACTGATATTGACGTGTACATACTGCACGCATACATTTAAACTAAACGCCGATAACGTAATTGAACGTAAATGAGGCTGTCGTAGATGTTAAAGTACACATGGTTTTCGTAGATGAATCAATGCTAAATATACGTACGGCTATCGTAGATAAATCACAGTTAATATATAGTAGTCTAAATACGAGAGAAGATGTAAAGATTGGAATCGATCAGAATCATGATCACCGAGGTGCATGCAATCGGTCATTCAATCACTTGTCAACACAGACGCATGGTAGCGTTTATATTCCGATTCACAATTTGCGATTTAACTGTTTGATGCTGATGTTGCAGATATAAAGAAATTACTGAAAATAGTTAAAAACTGCAGTCCGTGCAGAGAGTTAAATTAGTTTATTTGAGAGGCTAATACGGCTTATATTTGTAGACACTAGCCATGGAGTACTCGCTTTATTTTGTAACGTAATTCATAATCTTAAAAGAAAAAAGCATATATACCGCCGTCATTTAAGTTTTGTTTCGAGAATAGAAAAACAACAGAAACACAACATCAAATGTTTTTTTTTATTACAAAACATTATTATGACATTGGACAGCATATGGTCTACTGTATTATTCAAGTAAACATATGTATCAAAATCTGTGTCTTTGCTTTTTAAGCGAAAGTACAATATAAATAATAATAGCAATAACCTCAACATGTAAATATTACGTTTACCTGCTGTCAGTCTTGTATAAGAGTTTGAACTCTCGTGGGTCTTATGATATTTTGGACTTTTGCTGAATAAAATATAACATATATCGTTACCGCGTGAATATTGTACATTATACCTCGCATAAAAAGCCCATGCTAAATCTCCGTAGACAACAATGTGTAATGTCTTACTATATGGCGCGAGGGTGATACTGCAGGGTGATAGTAAATTGCAGTAAAACAGTTATCGCATGCGCAGTTTTGGTACGCGTTGGTGTGCTTACTGTTCAACCAATCAAAACCTATGCTCTGAGATGACTTATGCAATCGAAACTTAGGATATCGGTGCGCTTGGTTTACTAAATCACTGAAATGAGAACATATATGGCACGCCGTTTGCACAATAATAACGAGAACTTAAGTTTTCAGTGAAAACCTAGGTTCTCAGGGTTGACGAGATCATAAGTATTTTTTCGAAAACCCAGGTTCTCGGCGCCAAATGCACGATAATTCCGAGAACCTAGGTTCTCATTCAATATCCTAAGTTTACACGAAAACCACGGTTCTCACAAAACTTGAGAACCTCGGTTCTCGGTGCCAAGTGCACAATAATTCTGAAACTTTGGTGAAAACAATCGTACCTGAAATTGATTGGATAAGCCAAATCCTTGCCCAAATATACCCAAATCCTTGCCCAAATCTACCATTATACACATATAACATGGCACGAAAGTATATGTGTATATTGTAACATCTGAAACAAGAAATATTGACCCAAATCTACCTAAATCCTTGCCCAGATCCACTATACACATATAACGTGGCACGAAAGTATATGCGTACAGGGTAACTTCTTAAACAAGAAATATTTACCCAAATCCTTGCCCAGATCCACCATGCTTTCATATTCATTTTGTCATGCTCATTAAATGGTCTTCAACAGTTCGGATACAGTAGCAGCATTTCTCGATATTCATCTCTCGATTTCAAATGATTGTATTCATACTAAAATCTTTGATAAGAGAGATGATTTCAATTTTAACATCGTTAACTATCCACACCTGGATGGAGACGTACCTCGTGCTACCTCATACGGGGTGTATATCTCCTAGCTCTTTCGATTTGCCAGAGCGTGTAATGATGTTATAGACTTCAACGATCGAAATCAAGTTCTTACAAGTAAACTTCTTCAGCAGGGTTTTCGTTATCACAAACTACGTAGATCTTTCTCTAAATATACCGCCGCAACGAGGACCTGATAGAAAAGTACAACACCAACATTAAAACACTTCTGCGACTAGGCATATCACAACCCTCATTTTATGGAGATGTGGTCTATAAACTTCGAAAGTTAAAGGGGTCTGACGGGTTTCCTGACCGCTTTACAAATTTAATCAGGAAGTTCGTCAGAAAAGGATATACCCTTTGGTTTTACAGCGCACTGCATGTTTAGTGATTGACCCCTCTACAGTCAGCCATTACGCTTCATTTTTCACTTGTGGATGACTGGACTACCTCTTGGGACTCTATGATTGTACCTACTGAAACCCCAACTAAGGGAGATGGGTGCATGAGCTTTCGTCCCTCGGGTTTTCTGGTCGTACCCTAGATTGGTTTTTTCTTTAGCTGCAACTGCTATGGTTGTTCAGTACGATTCTGGATACATCCTGAGATGAGTATTATTTTGTATGTGTTTCTTTAGTTGGTTTCTCTGGATATGGACTTTATTGTTCTTTTGATGGGATGTAGTTTTGTTTACACTGTCTTGTCTATTTGAGCACTGAAGACAGGATAATAGCGAGGATTGTGCGCATATAAAATCGATTCAAGCTAACCAGTAGGCCTTATTGCCTACTGACCGTTCCAAGTCGGTAACCCTGTCTTCACCACCCTTTCTGTTGTTTTTTGTCTCTTTCATTGTTTTATCAAGTCCTTGTTTGCAGTACAGTGCGGACCTACGATGCTATTGCGTTCGGACGCTGTGGTTTCTATAGGACCCCATAGCTCATTTTGTCATCGTCATCCCTGTATTTTTTTCTGGTGTTACATGAATGGTAGCTGACAATAATGATATTGACTCTAACGAAAAATGAAGTGTTCACAACAGAATGTGCAGCAACTCAGTACAGATTTGCAAGTTTGTAGGTGAGAAGGTTCTCAGTCCATTTTGCATAGTTTTATCTCAATGTAAATGAAGTGGTGGCCAGGAATGTACATTCCTGTTGGTGATATATAACCTTTTTGTGTCGGTGTGTGCCGTAAAACCCAAATCGACTCAGCTCATTACAGTGCAGTTAATGCTATTATTTTCGGTTCATATATAAACGCCTCAGTGCAGTTACCTGGGTGGGTCTAAAGTGCGAAAAGAGCCTCCACATACGAAAAGAGGCCTCGATTTTCATCATTATTGCTAAAAAGTATTAATTGTCTATAGTTGTTCGTGCTTTGATAATTTTAACAACGTAATCTAAAATTATTTAGTACATATGAGTCACTTTCAGTCGTATAATGGAGTACGAACACGGTAGAGGTGCTCTTTTTGCAAATAAATGAACTATGACCTACACCTTTTTAATTATGTGCGCATACGAAAAGCGATATGTTCGCGCACAATACCTTTGCTTGTATTAACCGTTAAACTATTTAATATAATTAAAATAAATTAATAACTGATTGATCTTGTATTTCCCCTATAGAGCATATGCACGATATATATCAAATAGGCATATTTTCCCCACCCAATTGGAGCAGATGATTTCTTTTATCAGTCGCCAACATAAGTATTTATTTGTTTGTGTGTGTGTGTGATTGTTAATGTGATTGTATTGTATCTGATTGTTCTTCTGACAAGCTATGTACATGTATATACCAATTACACAAATGCAGGGTTCTCTATAAAGCACAATAACCAAACATTTAACGTGAAGTATTTTATTTACAACATGCCGTCTTTTTTCTTTCGCCGAAAGAAATATATAATGTTACATGAGATCATACTTTTGTTGAAAACAATATACATAAAACAGCTTACACATTTGCTGAAAGTAATTTAAACAAAACCAGCTTTAAAAAACGTATATATTTTTAAAAACAATATATACACAAAGTTTTACATTTGTAGAAATCAGTATATTCCTACACAGAAACACAATATAAACAATCAGTTTTCAAATAGTTTTAAAGCAATGTACACTGATCACTATTTGCAAGACGGCATATGTTTGTTGAAATGTATTCATAGTTAGATGAAAACTATCTCCAAATGACTTTTTACCGGAATCATATGATCATAGATGCAATTAAATAAAAACTTTTTTTTTAAATATAACGATTTGTTACACGGATCGCGATGCCACATGTTAAATACGCACGACACTTCGGACTTTATTCCAGTCATGAAATATTGACATGTACCCGCGTTATTCAATAAGTCTTCGCTTGGCATTTGGTGTCCTTGATTGCTCGGCCCGTCTTCTCTTCACTTGATTAGGTTTTTTACCTGCCGACGGGGTCTTGAGCACTATTCTGGTGAGATATGTAGACACCGGCTGATTTGTTTCCAATCTCCCCTTTCCAGTTTGAAATTTCTTCTCTCGTGTGTTTCGCTCCTCCTCGGTCATTGCGCCCCACGTGTCAATATTGATATAGTGGTGTGCATACGTTTCATGAAGTTTAAAATTACCCATCCCTCTGATCGACCGGCACATTTCTATTTGTTCAGAGTCTATTATTTCATAAGGTTTTTAGCTCTACTGATCAGAGATCAGCAGAGCTTATGCCGTGGTGCGGCGTCCGTCGTCCGTCTGTCCGTCTGTCCGTAAACTTTTTTTTGTAGCGACTTCTCCTCTGAAACTACTGAATGGATTTTCATGAAACTTTACAGAAATGTTGCCCATGAAGTCTAATTGATCCTAGCGAAATTTCAGGTCGGCCGGAAATTCAAAATGGCCGCCACGGCTAAAAATAGATTTTCAAAATACAAGTTTGTAGCGACTACTTCTTGAAAACTATAAGTGATATTGATATGGGACTTTTTCTAAAATGATCAGCATGACATGATATTGGTCCTTGTCAAAAATCGTTTTGATTCAACGTTAAACATGGCTGCCAGCGGCCATCTTTGTTTACATACAGTTATATAGTAAAAACTTGTAGCGACTACTCCTTTGAAACTACTTGACAGAATTTCGTGAAACTTTACAGGAATGTTGCTCCTAATGTCTAATTGATCCTAGCAAAATTTCAGATCGGCCAGAAATTCAAGATGGCCGCCACGGCTAAAAATAGATTTTTAAAAAAGAAGTTTGTAGCGACTACGTCTTGAAAACTATAAGTGATATTGATATGGGACTTTTTGTAAAATGATCAGCATGACATGATGGTTATCAGAGTCAAACATTATTTTGATTCGACGTTAAACATGGCTGCCAGTGGCCATCTTTGTTTACATAGAGTTATATGATGAAAACTTGTAGCGACTACTCCTCTGAAACTACTTGACGGATTTTCATGAAACTTCACAGGAATGTTGCTCTTGATGTCTTATTGATCCTAGCAAAATTTCAGATCGGCCAGAAATTCGAGATGGCCGCCATAGCTAAAATTAGATTTTTTAAAAAAGAAGTTTGTAGCGACTACGTCTTGAAAACTATAAGTGATATTGATATGGGACTTTTTGTAAAATGATCAGCATGACATGATGGTTATCAGAGTCAAACATTATTTTGATTCGACGTTAAACATGGCTGTCAGCGGCCATCTTTGTTTACATAGAGTTATATAATGAACACTTGTAGCGACTATTCCTGTGAAACTACTTGACGGATTTTCATGAAACTTCACAGGAGTGTTGCTCTTGATGTCTAATTGATCCTAGCAAAATTTCAGGTCGGCCGGAAATTCAAGATGGCCGCCACGGCTAAAAATAATTTTTCCAAAAACAAGTCTGTAGCGACTACTTCCTGAAATCAAAATCAATCAGTAGAGCTTCAAGGTCATTGACCTCTTGTTTAATGAATTGAGGCATGGCATTTTGCTTCCAGTTCATAGTCGACTTTAAAACGTGATTAGCGCTCTCGCAATTGTTATTAGTCCATTTGGTGGTTATTTTTCCGGCAGTAGCTGGCTCGATGACATGTTTTTCCAGAAGCGGGAGCAAACGACGTTCAAAGTACTGGCCAAATGTTTTATCTCCAGTTGAATCTTTTTCTTCAATACTTGTTTTCGTTCTTTGTAGTCGAACGTATTTTGTATCAATATCCTTTGCCGCGTTTAATCCATTTTCTCCAAATATAAGCTCTAAAATTTCTTGTCTTGCTTAGGCATACCTACATTATTCTCCATATAGTCTTTTGCATTTTGGCGTAGATGCCGTGTGCATAAAACATGCGCTGCACCAACAAAAGACTGTTTTATTGCTGATTTTAAAGCAAGCTCGTCGTCTGATCCTATAATCAATCTAGACACTTCGTTGTCTGTTAGTTTGACTCTTATTTTGTGCAAGAAATATGCGTAAGTCTCTATACTGGAATTACTATGGATGAAAGTCGGTCCAAAACATATCGGGTGCTCCTGTGTTGTTCTTCGTATGACAGAAAGGTTTTTGTAAACGGAAGGCGTAACGTGAAATTCTCCTAGATTAAATGTTTTATCAAAACCAAGTACAGTTCCACCCTCCTTACAGGTTTACCACCACCAATTACATCGAATGTAGTTCCTATAATAAAAAGTAATCCCTCCTTTTTCCATGGAAATGGGCATTATAAGTAGGGGAAAACTGCCCATTTCTATGCGATTTTGTGGTTATATGTATAAAAAGCGTATTAATAGGTTTTACTTCACTGAAGAACATTTTCGAAATTTCGACTCTATGCTTACACTTTGTCAGCAAAGAAAACAGTCGATCAATAAAAACAGCTGTACCCTTGACCTGTTTAGTAAACAAACAAGAACTTTCTTACATGTCTTGTGACCCCACGTTTTCTGGTGATTTTTCAAGTGGAAAAATAGTTTTCTATATGAACATTACACTGCTGCATTATCCATACTTGAGTTGAATTTGCAGCAAGTCATTAATATATGACACTTTAACATTGGTGTCTATGGGGAAAATAATTAGTGCTTTCATACCTACAACAGAACCTTTTGATGTCATTTATCTGATAGTCTGTGTATAGAACGACGTTTGGTGGCATACCTTTGGCATGCTCGACTGCTTTAACAAATTCATGTGTTTGAACCATATTTTCCACACATACAATATGGTCTGCAGCATTGTTCATTGGAAATGATGACAGACGCGAAGCCTTTTCTTAGATGTGTTTCATGTTTTTTAATTGCTTTATGTTACGGTGTTCCTCTAGATAATGTTTCGTTTCTCTTTTCGATATGTTTTCCACAGCTTTTGGGGCCAAATGTTTAAGGTTCTGTTTTAAGTTATCTCGCACATGTTCCTTTGTTTTTATACATACAACATTTTTATCTTCGAACTTAACACGACCATGATGTTGTCGTTGAGGAAATATTCCGATGTACTCGGCAATAGCTACGTTGTCGGGTAGTTCTTGCATGCTCACAGGTATGTTTTCAAGCCAAGTTATTCTTCGCTTGAATTGATGTGGCCCTGACGGCGATGCTTTCAATGTTTGATACAGTCTGTGGACTTGAAGAATTTCAGTATCCACTGGCTGTGGATCAAGTTCTACCAAGACTCTTCTCTTCTGTAACCATTTCTCCACACAGTACACTCCATTTCGCGTTACTATGGAAATTAGTCTACCTTGCTTTTCCATATACAGAGACTTTGGAGTAGAAGTAGAAGCCTTGTTCCAAGCGCCACAGTCATCCCAAAACTCAGACCTAATTCCACAGGAGCGCTTATTTATTTTAGATGCGTTGTCTATAACAAAGTATGTATTGTGTTTTGTACCTGTTGGTATTTCAGCCAGCACGTCACATGGTCCACGGAGCGTCGTTAATGCTGAAGTTAAATTCATGAACTTGTTATTAAGGGGGACATCAGTACTACTTTCCTCTAAGTCGTGGTCGTTAATCACGAGCGAATCTTCTTCACTTGTTTGATTGTGGTCCTTAGTGGTTATTTAGTGGTTACTTAGAGGTCCTTAGTGGTTACTTAGTGGTTACTAAGTGGTTATACTTAGTGGTCCTTAGAGGTCCTTAGTGGTTACTTAGTGGTCCTTAGTGGTTACTTAGTGGTCTTATATATACATGTATGTATTTTAGGCGTTCTGTTGTAATTTTCGTCTCACTCTGTTTCGCCTCAAATTACAACAGAAACGCCTATAATACATATATATAATAAATCACCATGAAATGGTGATTTACTTGATTTATTAAAACTTTTTTAAAATAGGGGTAGTGAAGATTGCAATTTTTTTTTATAAGTAATCAAAATATAATTTAAACCTCAATACGTCTAAATCTGAGACACTCAGCGTTATACGACTTTAACCTCCAATAATCGTTCATTTTTCTAATTGAAGCTGCACCGCAACCAACACACACTTGATATTTTGCAGAAGTGCCTTTTTTACATATTAGACACGGTAATGCATGACTTGTTTTTAATCTATATTTATGCAAACTTCAATAATTAGAATCTTTTGTTGGCTTAATTTTACATGGATAATGTAATCCAATGTTAAGAAATTTACAAACATTGATTTCCATTGTCTATTTTGTATATAATCATTTTTATATTTAATAAATTTTTTTTTAAATATATAACAAATAAAGGAAATGGAAAAAAACGAAGAGACTATAAGAAATTTAATACACCTGTATCAAACAGGCGTAATAGATAAGTAAACACTATCTAACGGTATACATGCATTAAAACCTCTTAAAGAAGTTCCAAAGGAAACTCCAAAAGAGGTTAAATCTCAAACATTAGAAAATTTACTTAAGAGACGACGTGCTAAAAAACAACGTAAACGAGAAAAGCAGAAATATGATAAATTACAAGATGAGCAAAATCAAAAATATGCTAAATCACGAGACAATGTTATAAATGAATTGAAAGAGCTTAATGATAGAAAATCTAAAGAAGAATTAAAACTGGTTGACAAACCAATGTGACCAATGTGTGGCTTTTTTAAAGCATACAAGATATCTGCCGAGAAATACAAAGACCCTCAAAAACTATTCCGTGATAAGAAATCCATTATCACAAAACAATTAAGCAAAGAGCTGACAAAGATGAATGGATTAAAGTTTCAATTAGGTCTAACTGTAAATTTATTCAAAGATGATGGTGATACCAAAAAATACACCACAGCAGTATTACACAGTGAACAAAATGCAATTTTAACCTCTGAAAAAATAAATGAGTTGTACGATAAATCATCTGCTTATATACAAGAGAGCCTTGAAAGATTTACAAACACAGCATCAGGATTGGAGATTGATTACTGTGTTACGTTTTACTTAAATTTTGCAAAGTATGAACCATTAAAAGGTTCTTCATATATTTCTTTGTCTAAAGCAGTATCTGATAAAAAAGCAATAACTAATGTTAATAATGAAGATAATAAGTGCTTGGAAGTGGCATTGGTTTCTGCTTTGTGGCCTAATAAAAATAATCCAACTAGGATATCTAGTTATAACAAACACATGGGTAAGTTGAATATGGATGGTAATGACTTTCCCACTCCAATTTCACAAATTTCAAAAGTAGAAAAACAAAACAACCTTGCTATTAATGTTTACGGATGCACAGGGAAAAGGGTATCTGTATTTCCATATAGAATATCAGAGCAACCGCAAGAAATGGAAAGAATTAACTTGCTTTTAATTTCTGAAGACGTTGAGGTTGATTTAGAAAATGAAGATGAAGATGATCCAAATAATGAAGAAGGAATTATAGATGACAATTATAACCCTGATGATTATCCCAACGAACCAAAAACAATAACAACAGAATATCACTATTGCTGGATTAAAAATCTAAATAGATTACTTTATGATCAAAACAAATAACACGGTAAAACTTATTTCTGCGATCGTTGTCTTTACGGCTTTTCAAGAGAAGATCTACTTACCAAACACAGAGAAGACTGTGAGGGTATCAACAAAAATTCTTGTAAAATAGAAATGCCGAAAGAAGGTAAAAATCACATAAAATTTAAAAATCATCAAAATCAGATTCCTGTGCCTTTTGCAATATATGCTGATTTTGAGTGTATAACCAAACCGCAATCAATCAAATTTGGAAAGAAATCTGAAATTCAAAATGTACACGAAGTTTGTGGTTTTGGATAACAGGTTGTCAGATATGATGGTAAAGCTGAAGAATCTGTTATTTACAGAGTTAAAGATGCTGTTGAAAAGGTTTTGAATCACTTAGAATATGAGAATAGCAACATTAATAAAATATTGGCTCACCCAAAACCCTTAATTATGACACAACAAAATGAGGAAGATTATGAAAAGGCAACCCACTGCTGGATATGCGAAAATGAAATAGGTAGGAAATGTGGCAAAAACGGTAAAGTAAGAGACCACTGTCATTTTACAGGAGAATACAGAGGAGCAGCACATAAAAACTGCAACCTAAAACTAAAAATAAAACCAAATAAAACAATCATCCCTGTTGTATTTCACAACCTCAAAGGATATGATAGTCATCTTATAATGCAAAAAATACATAAAATGACAGGTAATATTACATGCATTCCAAACAACGCTGAACAGTATATTTCATTTAGTGCCGGACAACTTAGATTCTTGGATAGCTTTCAGTTTATGGCTTCGTCTTTGGAAAAATTGGTTAAAGCAACAGACAAATCTGATTTCAAAATTACCAAAAATCAGTTTGGGGAACAAACAGATTTACTTTTACGAAAAGGTGTTTATCCATACGAATATATGGACAGTATGGAAAGATTTAAGGAAACGCAATTACCGCCTATAAAAAAGTTTTACAGTAGTCTCTCAGATGAATGTATAAGTCCGAAAGATTACGAATATGCTCAAAAAATATGGAAAGAGTTTAACTGTAAAACTCTTGGAGACTATTATGATTTATATCTAAAAACTGATGTAACTCTGTTAGCAGATGTGTTTCAAACTTTTAGAAAAACATGTATGAGTGCATACACACTTGATGCTTTACATTACTATACAGCACCTGGATTATCTTGGGATGCTTTACTCAAACATTCAAAAATAGAATTAGAACTTTTGACAGACATTAACATGCACTTATTTATAGAAAAAGGTATGCGTGGTGGAATTAGTATGGTATCAAAACGATATGCCAAAGCAAACAATCCACATGTAGTTGATTATAACCCTAATGAGGAAAATAACATTTAATGTATCTTGATGCAAATAACCTTTATGGATGGGCAATGAGTCAGCTACTTCCATGTTCTGGCTTTGTTTGGAAAACCAAAAACAAGAGTGGAACATTTTCTAAACCAAAACCTGACAAAGGACAAATGCTTGAAGTTGATTTGGAATATCCTAAAGAACTTCATGAAGCTCACAATGACTATCCGCTTGCACCGGAAAGATTAGCAGTGGAAAAAGAATGGTTGTCTAAATACCAAACAGATCTGTTAGAAAATAATAGCATGATAAATACAGAACAACTAGTCCCCAATCTTAGGGACAAAGTAAAATATGTGTTACATTACAAAAACCTGCTACTGTATTTATCTTTAGGCATGAAACTAAAGAAAATACACAGAGTATTAGAATTTAATGAAAAACCATGGATGGCATCATACATAAATTTAAACACAGAACTTAGGAAAAAAGCTAAATCACAATTTGAAAAAGATTTTTACAAGCTTATGAATAACTCAGTATTTGGAAAAACAATGGAAAATTTAAGAAAGCGAACTGACATAAAATTAGTAAGAACTGACGGCTCTGAAAATGAAAAGATAAGAAAAATAATAGCCAAACCCAACTTTAACAGGCGTATAAAATGTTCAGATGAATTGTCAGCAATACATGTAAACAAAACAAAATTAACATTAAACAAACCAATCTATGTTGGGATGTCAGTGTTGGATTTATCAAAGTACATGATGTATGATTGGTACTATAATACTCTAAAGAAAAGATATGGGGATAAATGTAGTTTATTATACACAGACACTGACAGCCTACTGGTAGACATCAGAACAGATGATGCATACAAAGATATGGTTGAAATGAAAGATGAATATGACTTAAGTGAGTATCCTCAAAATCATCCAATGCATGATGATACAAACAAAAAAGTATTGGGTAAAATGAAAGACGAATGTGCTGGTGTTGCTATAGCTGAGTATGTTGGATTAAGACCCAAACTATATTCTATTTTGAGAGCGGATGAGCAGGTTATTGAAAAAGTAATAAATAAAATGAAAGATAAGTGTCCTGGTGTTTCTATAGTTGAGTATATTGAATCAAGACCTGAACTATATTCTAAACCGGATGAGTTAAGATCCGGACTATATTCTATTTTGGAAGCGGATGAGGAGATTATTAAGAAAGCAATAGGTAAAATAAAAAATGAATGTCCTGGTGTTCCCACAGTTGAGGATATTGGATTAAAATCCAAACAAGATTCTATTTTGAAAGTGAATGAGCAGATTATTAAGAAAGCAAAGGGTGTAAGAAAATATGTAACCGAAAAACAAACAAACTTTGAGAACTACAAGGATGCATTGTTTGGCAAGAAAAAATACACCCATAAAATGAATATGATACGATCAATAAAGCATCAGATATTTGGTGTAACAGTAAACAAATCTACATTATCACCATTTTACTCAAAAAGATATATACGAGAAGATGGAATTACAACTGATGCATATGGTTTCTATAAAAACTTATGAATTTGGGTATCAGCCGGAACAATAAGTAATTCTTCTTTGACAAATCCTCTCTGTGGCGCTGGTGCTTTCAAATAATAAACTCTTATGCCTTGCGCCACCATATAACTTTTAATCTTGTGAATATCTACACTCCACATTGGATCAGTTGCTCTGCGTCTTCCACCTTCTTGTTCCCCGGGTTGATATAAATATCTTACACTTGCATTCATACAGATAGGATCACCTTTTAATGTTTTTGTTTCAACAGGAGGGGGCTTTTTTGTCTCCACATTTATGGCTTTAACAACTTCTGATAATCTCTTTACCCATTCTCTATTACGTTTTTGCGAATCTATTTCCTTAGCATACTGATAGCCAAACAATCTTTCAGCTAATGTTCTGTTAAATCTTTCCACTAAAGCTTGGTCTCTGTGTATTTCTGTTCTGCCTCGTCTGATATTTACTTTGTGTTTTGCCATCAACTGCGATACTGCACCCATAAATGCTCTGCCTGGATCCACTTGTAATAATTTTGGATATTTCAAATGCCGACTGTATATTTTCTCAAATGCTTTAGCAACTTCTTTACTATCCTTGGAAGTCAGTGGCTCTGCTTCTTTATATCTACTTGCAATATCAACAACAGTCAATGCATATTTATATGTCTTGCGTCCACGACCAAAGCCAGAAGTATCATGCGGCAGAAATAACAAATCAGCTTGATGCACTCCATTTTTAGTAGAAACAACAAACCTGGGTCTAACTATTTTTTTTGGTGAGGGTAAATAAATCTGCCACACAGCTTGTTTCTTTAAAAATTCTAATGCCTTTTTTTCACTAACACCAGCCTCTTTTGCCAATTTTTTTACTGCTGAGTAACCTTTCCAAAATCCTTTTGGGCTGTAATAAATCTTTTCCATTTTTTTCTATTAAAGATTAAACTTTATATAACTATAAAGAAAAAATGGAAATCACAACTGCACGATTTGATGAACTGCTCGAAGAGCAATATCAAAATAGCACAAAGAAATGGACAGACTTGGAAGTAAATAAAATATACACTATTACAGATACGAAAATAGTAGATACTGAATATGGTCCATCCATGGTATTGACATTATTAGACAATGGTGAAGTATGGGCGCCTGGTCATCTCAAAGATAAATTAGAGAAGAGTGCTAAACCACCATATTATATGCGACCACTTGGATTGAAACCATGTAAGAACAACAAAAAAAATAGGTATCATGCATATGACTTAGTCTTTCCAAAGGTTATTTCAAAGTAAACATACTTAGTCATTCCAAATCCAAAGTAATTATAGTTTTAAACTATTTTTTTTATGAACTCAATTTATACGCCACAAATCCAGTTGCAGCCATGCCCACCACAATAAACGTAATTTCTCTATTCTGTTGATCCGGAGATGGTGTATAAAAATCATTCAACATGGGCTCCGGTTCCAAAAGCAAATGTTTACCAGTTATGTAATAATACTGTTTCATAGCTTGGTCCACATCATCAAAAGTCTGCTCTGCATGATGCTCTTTTTGCAGTTGCTTATTAATAAAATCTAATCTCTCTGTTCTTTTTTTATTCCACTCCGCTTGTGCTGCGTTTAATTGTTCCACTGCTTTGTCATGCCTTTGTCTTTCCTCATCTGAATGACTTCCCATTTTTGAAAAGAAATAATTGGAACCGCTAAACGCCAATGCATTTGTTAATGCGCCACCTATCATCATTGCTACTGCACTTGCCATTTTTTTATATATATATTTTTTAAAATTATTTCATAATATCCGCAGGAATAATACCTTGCTTAATCAGCATATCTTTTGTAGCCATTGCTAACATTATATCCACAGACAGCAGACCAAAATCTGTCATATTAAAATCCACTTTAGGGGCTGGTCTTTTTAGTAGTTTTCTGCCAATCTCAGAATATCCAATAGTTAGAAGTGTTTCCACTCCAGCATGATACATCATATTTACAATTTGTTTTCCTTCAATACTTGCTGCCATTTGTTTTATATAATTATTTTTTTTAAATAAATTATTAAAAATCAAACGGGTCTTTTGGTGCAACATGATCAGGTTGCACAGCTACAGGTTGCGTAGCAGATTTCTTGTTATAAATATACAAACCCAACCCAGCAATGCCTAATAAAACCAGACACGGTGGAATATAATTTTTGTATACGTTTATTTTGATTTCTGGTTCTTCTTTACATATTGTTATTTTTGTTATTTGATTTGCAGCATCTTGCTTTGCAGCATCTTGCTTTGCAGCATCTTGAAGCAAACGCTTTACCTTTCTTGCCGCTGCTCCTTTTTTTCCAGCTTCTATTCTTTTTGGATTTTTTACTTTTTGTTGTTCAACCTCAACAGGTATAACTTCACTCTCTTGGTTTTCCATTTATATTATCTATATTTTTATTTTTATTAAAATCAATATGACTAACAGTTGTCAGTATTGCTGTAAATGGTGCTAAACACATCCCATACCTGTAATACAACTCACAACAAGCACTTGTCAAAGCATGATTAATAAATGGGTCTTCCTCCAAATCTTCTATAAGCTTTGGTGGATCGGTTACATTAAAATATTTTGATACTCCCATCACATACAAGTTAATAAAAGAATTGCCTAAAGTCTTGGTCATACTTGCCCCAAGCCTTGCTTCATATATGCAGTAAAGTTTGTTAATTTCACCCGGTGGCATGCCATATATATTCGTGAGTTGTATGTCTTTACCCAAATATTGACGACTACCACCGCCAGCCACTATGGCTGATAATCTTTCTTTTTTTGTTTCTTGTTGCTTTTATTCATCACGTTCCGTAAAACCTTCCGACATATCTTGTAATAGTTCTTCCGCATTCATTTTTATATTAATAATTTTATTTTTTATCTTGAAATAAACATAAAACATAAAACAACCAGCCGCGATATTCATGCAACTAGTAATTGTTAGTATTGTTAATAGCATTGTTTTTAATATTGCTTTTTTTTTATTAGTATTGTTAATTTGCTGCAAGCATTGCTATTAACATTGCTACTTTACTATGAGCAATGCTACTTTGCTATGAGCAATGCTATAAGCATTACTATATTTTCTAATATTTTCATTATATTTTCATGTCAGTATTGCTATTAACATTGCTACTTTGCTGTTAGTATTACTATTAGCAACAGTTAGAAAAAAAGGAATTATTCAACCCAATAACCAGTTGGTTGGTCAGTCCTCAAAATTAACTTGGAATATTTAGTCTTTGCTAAAGCTTTTCTTATTCTGGTTCGCTCTTCGAGGGTTGGTATAACATCATTTTCTCTCAAACAATTTTCATAACTATCTCTGTCTTTGGTGTAAAACATACACAACCATTTTGCTTGCTCTCTCAAATCTTTCAATACAGAATTATATCTCTGTGAAATGACCCACACTGATTGTTTGGCGTGACGACCAGAGAATGCCAACTCTGATAACATATCTTTTTTCTTTGTTAATTCTTTTGTGGCGGAGCAATCATCAATGATGTATAATGTGGGCTGGCCAGCATATCTTTTGAAAAATAAACGCAACAGTTCTTGTAACATTTCTTTACCGTTGCTCACGGGATTGACAATTATTATTTTTTTATCTTTTGGGTGTTTCATATCTCCTATCCAGGATCTATTTTTATAAGCCTCGTTCCACTCTATGGTTGGACACAATATAATTATATGTTCAAAAACTCCAACATACTCTTGTTCAAGTATGTCAAGAACAAACTCTGTTTTACCACAGCCTGTCTGACCACAGATAATGGCACTGTGTGAATATTTAGGATATTTTTGTTGCAAACTAGTATCCTGCTTCTTTGAATCTTCCATCTTCGAAATTGATTTGCGCATCTTGTATTAAATATATATAAATATTTAAAGGTTGATCTGCATCTGCTTTTTTATTTATTAATATCGTTATGCCTTCACTGCCGTTTTCTATTCTTCTTCCACTGTCGTGTAATAAATTGTCATCACATGTTCTAAGGTCAAGCCACAAAGCATATGATTTTGTCAGATAAGTCTCAAGAGAAACATTGGTAAAGTATAAGTCCCCCGCTACTATTTCTGTCTCTTTGTTTCTTTTTGATGTCAAGGCAAAATATTTGTTGATTTCATCCCAATGTTGATATGCCCTCATGCCCTGACTATACAACTGATTTGGTACGCCTTCTATTGTCATTTCAACCTTTTCAATCTTTGGGTTGTAATAGGTTTCCGTGTCTGTTCTTTCTGGGTCTTCAAACAGCATTAGAATACCTTTCATGCTCCGTGCTGGTACATTAATGTTGATGTTCCAAAGGGTTTCAGATTTGTTCGCTATTATTTTTCTATGTCGCAAGATACGATCATACAAAAATGACATCATTGGTTTGCTGTCTTATTTGTCTGGCTAATTCAACATCACTAACCATATCAAATTCCAAGCAGATATATTTTATTACATAAGATGCATCAGCATCAGTGCTTTTGATAACTTTGTTATAATCGTTAAACGTTAATTCATATTCTAACCTATCACCAAGCCCCGCTTGATAAAATGGCATATGACTTTCTAACATTTCAAAGTCCAGCGGAATACAAAATCTATTTCCATAAGCTGCTGCTACAGCTTCATCTTCGGTGTCTGAGGATTTATCTCCCGCACCTACTCTATGTTTTAGCATGTTTGCTTTACCAATACCTTGGTAAGCTATGTTTACTCGTTCAGTAGGGCTTTTCTATAAATCTACATAACAATGATATATATCAATGTCATCTATTGACATGACTTCGTTGCCACTTATTCTTATTGTCATTTTTTTTACAATTGTTCTACCCAGATTTTGGAATAGAGTAGCGTTGGCGTCTGTTCTGCTTTTAAGTTCTATTTCAAAGGCAAGACGAGCAGTACGTGGAACTATCACATCATTAGTACTTAGATTGGGAAATCTTACAAGCAGTTGCTGGTTTTGGTCTATTGTTGATGGATTATTAGTTATTACTACACTTGTGCGGATGCCCTTGGCACCATGAGGTTCTTTTAGTTTTCTATGAGGGCTGAGTTTGTTTCCGTAAGCTGACATTGTTTTTATTTTTTAAATATATTTTTTAAAATTAAATAAAATAAACAATGGCTGAAGGAGGATTTGAAAATCCTACGTTCGATCCAGATGTTGAAGATATGTATGAAGATGACTGGAATGAATCACCTGATGACGAACCAGAATTTATACAACCTGGCTCAGAATTTCAGAGACAAATTGTAAATGAAAATAATCATATTGATCAGCTTCAAGGAGAAGATAAAACAGAAGAACAACTAACACAAAAAAAGTTGTTAGTAGATCAATTTTTTACTGAAGTTAATGCTGAGATCAGCGGAATTGATTATAAAAATGATTTTAGAGTGGTTAAGGACGAAATCGGTAGAACAATGTTATATGCAGTTGGGACGGATGATGTTCCACTTACCTATTATAAGGGAAATAATCCAAACGAATCAATCAAGTTTTATAAGCTGGACACTTTAATTAAAAAACATGGCATTGACTCTATTAGAAATATTTAAAAAAATTATGATTTATTAGTTCCACGTGAAAGAATTGCTCGTGGCAGAGCAGAATTAGCAGACTTGGCAAAAACAAGAGATACCCTCACAAAAGCAGGAGAAGATATACCAATGCAAACTTTTTTAACAACTGAAGATGTACAAAATACAGCAGATGAGGTAAATATAATTGAGAGTAATTTGAGTAATATAATAGATGAAACTCATCCTAAAACTGCTGTTCAACCGGAAAATCTAACACTGCGAGAAATACGAGGTTTATATAATGTATTGCAAAGCTTTCGTGGAGAACTTACTAATAATCTCTCAAAGCTCACTGAGCTTGATAAAGATATGACAAAAGAAAAACAAAAATTAGAACAGGTTAGCACCCTCGAGCGGGAGGATGAGTTTCAACAAGAGCGCATACGTGACAGAATAAAAAACTTAGAAGATGAAAAAAGTGCACGACTTGAAGCGGCAAGTAAAAACAAAGAAGCATTACGCAGTCAAATAAACAGGATAAAAGAAACTATAAATAAGGTGTTAAAAAAAGACACAACATTGGGTGAGAGAATCAAAACCTTGTTTAGGGAGCAAAGTATTACTATTGTTAGTATTTTGACTGCCTTTGGTATGATTATTGGGATATTAGTTGAGGCCATTATTACTACAACAGGAGGAGGGACTGCACCTGTTCCAACTCCAAAGCCTGATCCATCAAGTGTAAAAGATTGGATAAAAAAACAACTATTTAATCTTGGTAAACTTCTTGCCAACCTAGCTGATAAAGCTGCTGCAGCACTTCCAGGAGTTATTGGTGCAATAGTATCATGGCTTTTATCTGCAACAGGTAAGGTTATTAATTGGCTTGGTAACAATCTATGGGCTTTGCTTGTGTTTGTTTCCGGGTTGTTGTATGTGGCAGCCAAAGAGTGGTTTAGTAAATCTCGTAGATAAGTAATGCAGCAAGACCTATTACTATAGTACCAACAATTATAGTTGTTTTGTTATCTTCGTGTTTAATCGCTATTTTTTGTATTTCTGGTGGGTTATGCTCCACAGTTTTATGTATTGATTTATCAAAGTCAGAATGTTCCGGTAAATATTTCTTTGTTGTGGTGCCTTGAAAAGGTTGAATAATTTTTGGTTGCACTGGTTTTACATTTACATCATTATTCAATCCTAATGCTTGTGCACGGTTGCTATTACAATTTCATTATTGTAGTCTTGTATTATTCCGATTCTTAATTCCATGTCACTCGGAGACATGTACAATCCACTTCCATAGACAAAATTTACTTTACTTCTTGCATATTTTAGAGTGTTTTCATACCTTGAAATTTGACTGGGCAAGTCAATGGGGCTATTTATTGCGTCCTCTACATTTGCTAAAAATTGTTTCTGTGCATCAAATGCCGTTCCAGTTCCAAGTATATCTGTTCTTGTTTGTGATTGTGAGCCAATAATTGCCCAGCAGTATGTTCTTATGCTTCATTGATTCTTTCTACTCCTGCCCTTGTAAATCCAAATGAACAATCTAGTATAAAAGTAGACCAGCTGTTGTCAGCCTCAGAGCCTTGTGCAATGTAATCAATATGATATGTTTTATCACTCTCATAGACTGTAAAACTCATCGTTTTGTTGTCGTATACAGTATTTATCAAAGGATGATAACCAATATTTGTCCAGTATTTATAAAATGTTCCTAGACCATTATTATAGCTTTGTTTCTGTCTCCAGTCCGAATTTAAGTCAACGTTAAACTCCTTACATATTCTTTCGTATGCGTTTCGGTTATATGTGTTATTAAACGCATTCCAATTTGAGTCTTGAGGCATTGCTACACTCATTTCAAATAATATTCTTCTGACTTGGTAATAGACATGAAATCGAAATAACGATCCAACCAGGGTATCAGCTTTTAGATGATTGTTAAAATCAATGCCACATCCAGTTGTCGCACACCAAATAGCAAAATTCAACTGATTCTGCCAAAATAACATCCAATCTGTTCCCCAGCGTTGGACTATAGCATCTGATTTGACGTATGAAAGTTTGTATTTTTCAAAGACATTAGAAAATGATGCTTTAAAGCCTTTACCGTCTGATGTAATAACTATGTTTTGATTTATTATATCTATCACTTTCTTGCTAAAAGTATTTAAATATTGAGCATCCGGGTTATATTTGAATTCTTTAGAAATCATTTTTATTTGTGTTTTTATATATATATATTAAAAAAAATGTTTCATACAATTTCAAACATAGACAACTCTATTAATTTACAACAGTATATCGATAATAGAGATGGAACTAAGCGCGTTGGATTAAAAAGTTTTACATACACTATCGGTTGGCAAAATATTATTCATGAGACCATAAAGACACGAAACCCAGATAAAATAGAACATTTACCAGGTGGACTCTATAACTTTCAAGACTTGGTAGAAAATTTTAAAAAGCTAAATGAAAAGATTATTCTGGACAATATTGTCCAAATTGGTGCAGCCATTATACATACGCCAATAGAGACACGAATGTCAAGCGGTCTTTCAAAAATGTTGGGATTCAAGGACAGAAAATGGTTGACAGGTACTAATATAGGAGATTACCCAATTGATTTAGCTCCTTATAAACAGCTATATGTTCATCTGGAACAAGTTAATACGAGTAGTAATTATTTCAATGGTGCACCAAGCACTATTATAGGTGTTGTGCCGGTAGTAAATAAGCAGTTTGGAGATAAAGTATATACAAGCTTTTATCCTGAATATCACTGTCTTATGAATGGTGCAATTACTGAATTGAAAATAGAAGTTAGAGATGAGTATGACAACAAGATATTTAATCACGGTTTGCCTATGAGTTGTGTTTTAGAAATTATTTAAAAAATATATTTTTATTAAAAAAACAATGAGTATATTTGGACCAACAAGACCTAAAAAAACAGAAGACTTAGAGGCTTTGATAAATGATGTTCAACATTTATATAGGCGAATTGTGCCTTTTGTTGACCAGTTTAATCATTTTAAAAATAGAGTTGATAATCTTAAATATGGGATTATAACAATATTTGCAGAGGCTAAGGGCCCACTTGTGTCGAACAGAATACTCTCATTTGGTAATGGTGGAGCAGAATCAAATGTGGGGCATGTAATGACACGCCGTGGACGGATTATGGGAATAGGTTTAGCATGTGAACGATTAGTTGGTGACGTATCTGTAATAGTTTCTGTCAATGGTGTTGAACAACCAAATTATGGCATAACGCTTCACATCATCCCACGCAATCATGATAACTTTGATAAACCTTTAGAAATTGGTGCTGGTTCTGTTGTTAACTTTGTATGCAAGATTGCCAACGCTACCGCTGCAAATACGGTGGCATCATTATTAATTGAATTAATTTATTTTTTTATTTATTAATAAAAAAATGAAGCAACCAACAGCACCAAGTATATATCCTGAGTTGCCAGTGGAAGACGGACACAATTATAGATTACAAAAGATTTCAGAGATTGAAAAAAAGTTAATTACAGAAAGAGATATACGTCAGTCTCTTTATAAAAAATATAAACGTGGTATTAATATTACAGATGGAATTGACACTATCTTAATATCTGCAGGTGTTATTATGGCTGGGATTGGATTTGTTGTTCCAGTTTTGTTACCTTTAGAAATAGCAGCAATAGTATGTGGAGCTACAGGTGTTTGTATTAATTTTATCAGACGCAAGCTTAATGCAAAAGCTCAAAAACATCATGAAATAAAAACTTTGGCAGAGTCTAAGTTAAATAGTATAAAGCAGTTAATATCAAAAGCGTTGAGTGATGCACAAATATCTGAGCAAGAGTTTAAGTTGATTTTAGATGAGTTGGATAAATATTATAATTATAATAGGACACCAAACAAAAAAAGGCTGAAATAAGTGAAGTTCAAAAAAAGGAACTAGTAGAGCAGGGAAGAAAGGAAGCAATGGCAACCTTACAAAAAAGTCTAAAAAGTGTGTGATTTATTGTTTTAGTAGTGTGTTTGAGTATGATCCACCACCTTTGTATTCAAGGTCAGAAAATTGTTAATTGAATGTAATTTTGATAACTTATAAAAAAAAATAAACTTGCAATCTTCACTACCCCTATTTTAAAAAAGTTTTAATAAATCAAGTAAATCACCATTTCATGGTGATTTACTTATATATGTATTTTAGGCGTTTCTGTTGTAATTTGAGGCGAAACAGAGTGAGACGAAAATTACAACAGAACGCCTAAAATACATATATATGTCTTTAATGGTTATACTTAGTGGTCCTTAGTGGTTACTTTGTGGTTATTTAGTGGTCATTTATTGGTTACTTATTGGTTACTTAATGGTTAGTTAGTGGTTATACTTAGTGGTTACTTAGTAGTTACTTAGTGATCCTTAGTGGTTATACTTAGTGGTCCTTCGTGGTTACTTAGTGGTTACTTAGTGGTTAGTTAGTGGTTATATTTAGTGGTTACTTAGTGGTTACTTAGTGATTATACTTAGTGGTCCTTAGTGGTCCTTAGTGGTTACTTAGTGGTCCTTAGTGGTCCTTAGTGGTTATTTAGTGGTCCTTGGTGGTTACTTAATGGTTAGTTAGTGGTTATATTTAGTGGTTACGTAGTGGATTTTTAGTGGTCCTTAGTGGTTACTTAGAGGTCCTTAGTGGCCTTAGCGGTATTTAGTAGGACCGCATCAACGTGTACAAATATATACGAGAATTGCAATTATAAACAAGTTAGATCATTCTCTTCTGAGAAAATAATTATTGTAAAAAGAAATATTATTTCTGAATAGATGTTGAGCTATCTTTCGTGAAACTAACTTAACATCGTTGAAACTAATTTAACAGCGTTCCTGAAACTAACTGGACATCGTCAGTTTAAAAGAAGTCTTTATATGCTCTCTAAAATGCGTTTGATGTAATTCGAGCGCTAACGATATATGGGAATAACATCAATAGAGCAAATAACAAAATTTACCTGCTTCAATCTCTCAAGACCCATGAGGTAGTCAAATGTCCCATCATAGTTTGTGCGACATGATTTGCACACATACTCCAACGGAAGTTCGTTCCAGTCCGAGAATTCATTTTTGGATATTCCCTGACATTGAAAATGAAGCCAAGAATCGCATACCTGTAAACAAATAAGTAAAAAGGTCAGTCTCTTTTAGGGGCACCTAATATGTTTTATAATTCTGAATTTTCATATTCAAAGTGTCACAATAATTTAATTGAATTGAATGTTGTTTAACCGCTCATTAACACAGTATAGGTTATTTAAAGCCGCCCCAGAGGGAACGCGACTTTAAAGGGGGAACATCAGGATTTTTCTAGAAACTTCCTAAATTTTAAATACTTTCCAAATCATGATAACAGTGTTATCAATCACAATATGGTGTTAATACCCTGTTGTTAAAGTCCAAAATTTGAATTCACCATACATGTTGAATGGAAGCGAGCGTGCAATGCTCAAATTAACCCTGGTGCGTAACCTAGGATAGCACATATTGCTATTCATAATGAATTCTCATGTAAATAAGTAGATTCATTGTTATTTTTAAGTCCGACCCCTAGACCCCTACAAGGAGCCTGATGTACAACCTTTCATTTTTTAAAACGTGTTCAAATAACAAAAATGAGTCTTTGTAGTAGTTTTCATTTTAAATTAAATATATCATAACTCTTCATCGCTTTGTTCATCCGATTTGTAACATTTAGCGCCAGTTGTAATATTTAACGTTATTGTAACCTTTAGCCTTCCTACGTGGTTCTGGCAATTTGATTATTGTACTTAGACGTGTTCTTTCTATATTTGGTGTCTTAAAGGCCCATTGGCTTATGTTGTTTTAAATATATATATATATCATTACGAGATCCCAATTTCGAAAGTTGCCGTAGTGAGTTCAAATTCTCTCCCTTTATTATATATACCTGAATTCACAGTATCCCCAGATCCGGCACCTTTCATTGTCACTGTCTCAATATAGCTGTGTGTGGTTGAACGCTTAAATGTGGCACACTCATATGAGCTATAATTGTATGTATGTATGCGTCTATATGTTAATTGTGCCTTCAGACGAGTGTGTTATGATGTAGAGATACAGTTAATCAACGTGTGTTGCAACTACCTTTTTTAAGGAGTGAATATATACGCTTGATTTCTGTGTATCTCGTCATAGCTAGGCGCCCTGCCGTAGTTCGTCCGAAGGTTGTCTGTCCTTGGTAGTTCACAAATATTTCTCCCCATATATAATTCTGCCTTGTGAACATGAATCTCTTACGAGATCCCAATTTCGAAAGTTGCCGTAGTGAGTTCAAATTCTCTCCCTTTATTATATATACCTGAATTCACAGTATCCCCAGATCCGGCACCTTTCATTGTCACTGTCTCAATATAGCTGTGTGTGGTTGAACGCTTAAATGTGGCCCACTCATATGAGCTATAATTGTATGTATGTATGCGTCTATATGTTAATTGTGCCTTCAGACGAGTGTGTTATGATGTAGAGATACAGTTTATCAACGTGTGTTGCAACTACCTTTTTTAAGGAGTGAATATATACGCTTGATTTCTGTGTATCTCGTCATAGCTAGGCGCCCTGCCGTAGTTCGTCCGAAGGTTGTCTGTCCTTGGTAGTTCACAAATATTTCTCCCCATATATATCATTACTTGTATGCACATGTCACAATAATAAAAAAAATACTAATTCAATAAAAAATTGTGTTTTTCTAAATACACTGTAACGACGATTTAGTGTAATTATGTATACTAGATTTGTTTAAAGGGACAATGTCCATAATATTTAGCTTATAACACACAAAATAACTACGGTAACAAACATTACACACCTCCTATCATTGAATATTTACTAAATAAAATCAAGAGTGTTAGACGGAACTCAAAAGCGGTACAAAAGAAAACGAAGTACCGCTTTATGGGCTGAACTCTCAACTCCGCAATGTTTACAAACAATGAAAGGCAGCTTCTTTATCTCAAAATCGATAGAAACAAGGGATGAATTCTATATTTTTTTTCGTATTTATATAGAAATGTATGCAGAAATAAATGAATATTGCAAAATGTATTTACTGCAGAAATATAGACAGATGTGTGTAAATAAACAGTACTATATATACACTTCCGTACTGAATGAGATAAATGTTCAATAAATCCGCTTACCTCGCAATATATGCAGTTGGTCAAACATTTCTTGTTGCAGTCTATACATACGTGTTTCTTCGTCATGGTGATGTAGGAAATGAATTATGTGTTACTTGCATTTCTTTAAATATACAGAGGTACAATAAATGTGTCAATAACGAAATTCATAACGCACGTTCATTAACGACGCGGGTGACTTGTGCTGTTTATTGGTGGCACGCTGATTAATTAAGTATATGCGATGTTCTGCTAATATGGCAATTACAGGAAACTCCACATGTGGTGTATGATGTTAATTGTATCAATTAATAATAACAATAGTTAGACATTGCATGTATTTGTAATGTACGCATTGTAAAACATTATTGCAAAGTCGCAAACACTGAAATGTAACAAGAAACATTATATGCTGACGCAGGGTTCGTCAATATTGTATTGAAGTACCCTGGAGCCAGGATTATTATAAGCATAATAACACAGTGCAATATGCTGTACGTGTTAAGTAGATACTCTTTAAAACGTTAAATATTTTCTTTACCTGATACTTACAAAATATAATTTTATACTTGACTGATATAAATGATAAAAAAGAAAAATTATAACCAAGTTATACGTTTTAAATAAAAGAAATTACTTTCGTATCTCTTATTTATTTATATTTGCTACATGCAGGGAGTAAATACTTACTTCATGCTACATGTTAAAACAAATTGATATTCAGTATCAATATAATCCAAGGTACAATATACTGACACGTTCTGGCACATGCTGTGCCGCTCGTGCGGTGACAATTAAAGACTGCGCGTCTTATTAAACCCAATACCACCGTTAATTGGTGAGATTAATAATAAGCACCATCAAGTTATAAAGGAGTTGTTTGATGTGTTATTTGTCATGTTTTAACCGACGTACAAACACACATTTGATAAGACAGCGCTAGAATAACACGATACCCGTCTCTGTAGGAAGTATATGCCCGGACAGACTTAGTGTTACAGTTTAAATTTGCAAATGAGAACAATTAATATGTCTGTGAATACAGTGAGAATATCAAAGAAAAAACTTGATGTAAGAAAATAAGAAAAACAACAACAACACTGTATACAAAATCTACATTGAAGTTTACAGAGAAGCGTTATAGCTTTTCTTCTCTTTTTTTAAACGGAAAACGGTTGACTGAATGTGGTAAAGAAAATTAAACTTGCATTTCATTTCGAAGCATAATGAATGCAAAATAAACATATTTTGATAAGTTTATAATTGTTCTGTTCACATTAGGTCTGTGTTCTGTTTGAGTTAATAGACATTAATGCATCAAATTTGTTTAGCATGGTAGACTTCTTGATCCCTAAAATTCTTCTACACAATTTCGTATGGATAATTGCAAAATCTTTACTGCCTCGTGCATTCCCCAAACTTCTGAGCTATAGTTTAATTCAGGGACAACTAGTTAAATGCCCATGTGCACACGAAAACTTTTGCTGTATTATGTCCAACGACAGACTGGTTATTCCTTAGTCGTGTACACGTTTATACATTTAAATGTAAACGTAGATATTTATCATAAGATATCACTTTTTTTTTATATGACTCTAATGCAAAATGTGACCTTCCTTCTATGTAGTCACTGCATTATGCTTTACTTAACTATATTGTTTGTTGTCTGTTTGTTGTGCTAGATCTCTATATCAGTTCATCCCAGATCAGTTTAGACAAACTCATGATTTATTAAATTGAATGAGTTTTTATGTGCACGGAGTACATGTAAGGAACATTGGATGAGCACATGTTCTATACGAAAAGAGTTTCGCCAATTTCCCATGTAAATCCCAAGAAATTATAGTAAACGTAACTAAATTACCCCCAAAAAATGAGAAAATGGTTAAACAATAGTCAGTTATGACTTCATTGCAATTATAATTTATATTTTATTCCTCTTTCCGCATCTTTTCGCCTCTTTCCGCATCTTTTCGTATCTTTTCGCATCTTTTCGTATTTTAGACCCACCGCAGTTACCTCCCTTAGTTATACTTATACGTGAACACGTTAAATAGTGTAGTAACCTCCCTTAGTATACATTTCTCCATTTACAAATTGATCTTGTCGATATGTCGAACTGCTACTGTTTGCTATATATTCTTCAATCAGAGATAATTGATGGTACTTTTGGAGAATTGGAATATTGATCGTATCAAACAATATACGCATACAATCGACGCCAAGGTACGAACTTCGTATATATGTTCTATAGATCTAGTTAACTGTAAGTGTAATAATAGTTCATTCACAGACATATTAATAAATTAAACGTGTTATTAGGTCAGTGTATATATTTTACAATGTATGTTTTAAATATTACTAGCAGCATATGCACCTGGACTGAACTACATGTTGTTACAACATAAATTACAGTTCTCTCCATTTTTTCAGAAAATGTATGACTCTCGGTTTGAAATTATAATAATACAGTTAAATACGAATTTGTAAAGAAAAACAAGATTGGTTAATTCGTAACTCAAGATCAATATCCATATTTGTCTATAAATGTATACAGGCTGCCAAATATCGGGATAAATAGCCCTCCGGATCTCCGTCCTCGATTGTGTTAATGATGGTGATCTTGCATTGGTCCTGTACAATTATCAGCTCAGTATATGTCATTTATCTGTGTAATCAGGGCTTTATTTTATTATCCCAGGTGTACTGCACTGGCTGAATATGCAATTAGTGACATTTACATAACCTGCTGGTATCTTCACAGGTCAACTTCACACCATAAGGACATACTGTACTTACATACTTTTTATTTCCTTTAGCATGTTCAGAGTAGGAGATTTACATAATATATTTAAATAAACACAATATTATACACAGTTATGAAAGGAAATATCATATAACATATCATTAAAAACGATGATATTAATTATTAATGTACATACTGTTTAAATTAAATCACACTTTTATAGGTGCACCTACACTTTTGTATAGGTGCACCTGTGCACCTACATCTATAGTTTTGACCCCGATCGTACACCATACTCAATGCTGTGATAGTCACACTCTATAGTATTGAATATATCTCACACCACACACTATTGCAAAATGTGCAAGATAGTGCAATATAATATTACTGCCCATCTTGCGATAATCACACGCTTTAGTGAGAAATATATTTCACATCACACACTCTTATTGCAGAAAATAAAAAAAATAACGCGGATATTGTATTTTGTGGTGTTGATGTAAATGAATACAAAAAAAGGTTCCTCTATTTTGTGTTTTTAGCACGCTTCACGTTAGATTTTTTGTTCGGTAGAAAAAATAGTAGAGGCGAATTTGGAGCCTTTTCAACTATAATGCAAATCTAACAACTACCAACCTTTTCAGCTTGATGCACAGAGAAGTTCTAATGTGCATATGATCTACAGAAGTTAAATAGAAAGCAAGTGGCTAAAACCATATGGCTCATAAGTAGGGCTTACGTAAACAGCAATGTACATGTTTAGAACAACTCACGTCTGTTGAAATTTTCATAAAAAAAACACAGTTCGTACATATGCATTATTATGTAAATGGCTCATTTTTTTAATTTATTTTTTTGCACTTTCATAGTTCTTGTTTTTCATTTAATATTTTATTTTCATCAAATATTTACAATGACAGGTATACATATTATACAGTATGTAATAATACAAACAACTTTCAGTGGTATTAGGTGATAATATTATAAATATTTAACTTTCGGAGTTGTTATATTACATGTATACAGTTCTTCACAATTATCTGATGAGAACTATTAGTTCACGCTACCATACGCCATGGTCGCCATTTGCGATTATTTTATAATACTGTCGATTATTTTAAAGAAATGTCGACACGAAATGGCGATTATATTATTTTATTTTAATTTTTTTTTATTTTTTTATTTTTTTTATACATTTTTCGTATAATGGTCTGTTTGACACCCCAAGTAATAAATGACCGCAATAAACATTACATAATCCGTTCACACCCCCAGTGATGTCGCCACGCGCTTATCAATTATCGCTTGTAAAAGTTGTTAGTTCCCTTAATTGGCACTTCGTTGTCGGATAATCGGCATTGTTGATACACGCAAACATCATGTGATTAATGGACCGAATAGCCAATCAGATATGCCGCTATTTGTTATCTTTCGGGCGATTGACCAATCAGACAATCCGTTACGCATCCAACAGTAGGTACAGTTTCTTGTTTGTTTTTCTGTACACAAACTACGAAGAGATGAAATTAATTTGTGCACGCACTATTATGAACATTGTCGCTACTTTCATCTGCATTAATAGCTATCATAGGTAGCAAACTCCCATGTGTATTGTGAACTGTGAAAACAGTTCCAATAAAGTAATTAAAACATTGAAACAATAAGGAGTTTGAATATTGTGCCTGGCTTCGTGTCGGCAGTTTCAATTTGTCACAATGACATAAAACTACATTATCCTGCTATTAGGGTTGTGTTTTCTTTCCCCTTTGATAAGAAAGACCATTTTTGGCATTCAAAACACATTAATGCATGAAAAAAGTTCGTAATTGATGGTATTTCGATTAAATGTTTTGAAACTTTCGGACCGTAAAAGTGCGGTGTCATAGTACTTCGGATGGTACATAATTTCGGATTTTTTTTGATTTTTTTTTTTGATTTTTTTTTTTTTTTTTACATAATCAAATGAGAAAACTATCCTTTACAAATACATGTTGGTGGAAAAGAAAACGATATATAGATGACAGATACATAAAGTATATTTCTATTCATTATTTAATCCATCCTTCTTTGTTTTATCACTGTGTAAGGAGTTCCTGGAATCCTACTTTTAAATTCTAGTCTAGGCTCCTACTTCTTTCACTTGGAGAAAGTGGTGACAAAAAGAAAAATATAGCCAGGAGGCCCTGATAGTCTAATAAAACCTGATTGAAAATTTGGCTCTTACGACTGACCAAATTTTCTTACGCATTAAAGTTGGCTATTATTTTCTTAACTAAAAAATGTGTGGCTATTAATTTAAAATGGCCAGTGTGAGAGAAAAAGAGATTTAAGATGATATACATAAATTATATATTATAGATACACCAGTAAAGACAATCTTTTCTATGCCCTATTTTCAACTTTTCCTTTTCTACCTACTTCTTCTATTCTATATGTAAATTCAATTTACATATAGAATAGAAGAAGTAGGTAGAAAAGGAAAAGTTGAAAATAGGGCATAGAAAAGATTGTCTTTACTGGTGTATCTATAATATATAATTTATGTATATCATCTTAAATCAATTTAGAAACCTTTGCCATTTTCGGTCATGTTCTTCTAATTTGTCTTTATCAAAAGCAATACATCTTTCAATTTCAATTCTCTTATATAGATAATTTGTAAAACAGTTTATATTTGGAATTGTTTTCAAACATTTGTTTTTAAATATGAAATATTTCCCACTTTTTATAATGAAGTTTATTAACCTATTTTGTAAATTTGCATCTATTTTACCTAAAGATACTGCCATAAAGTCATAATCAAAGCTGATATTTAACCTTGTAAGGAATATTTTAAGTTCAGACCAGAATTGTTGAGTCTTATGACATTCCCAAAATAAATGAGTCACTGTTTCAATATACATGGCTCAGTAACCTACGCTGTGGAAAAGAATGTACCGATTGATCGTTTACCTCTGTAGTTGCGACGTCACTTAATTTACTCGTCTGCTGCGTATACTAAACTGAAAGGAAAAAGAAACGCATAATCAAACAAGAGGTCAATGACCTTGAAGCTCTACTGATTGATTTTGATTTCAGGAAGTAGTCGCTACAGACTTGTTTTTCGAAAATCTATTTTTAACCGTGGCGGCCATCTTGAATTTCCGGCCGACCTGAAATTTTGCTAGGATCAATTAGACATTAAGAGCAACATTCCTGTGGAGTTTCATGAAAATCCGTCAAGTAGTTTCAGAGAAGTAGTCGCTACAAGTTTTCATTATATAACTCTATGTAAACAAAGATGGCCGCTTGCAGCCATGTTTAACGTCAAATCAAAACGATTTTCGACAAGGACCAACATCATGTCATACTGATCATTTTAGAAAAAGTCCCATATCAATATCTCTTATTGTTTCGAAGAAGTAGTCGCTACAAACATATTAATTTTAAATCTATTTTTAGCTGTGGTGGCCATCTTGAATGTCCGGCCGACATGAAATTTTTCTAGGATCAACTAGACATCAAGAGCAACATTCCTGTGAAGTTTCATGAACAACCGTCAATTAGTTTCAGAGGAGTAGTCGCTACAAGTTTTTACTATATAACTCTATGTAACCAAAGATGGCCACTGGCAGCCATGTTTAACGTCGAAACAAAATGATTTTCCACAAGGATCAACATCATGTCATGCTGATCATTTTAGAAAAAGTCCCATATCAATATCACTTATAGTTTTCAAGAAGTAGTCGCTACAAACTTATTTTTTAAACATCTATTTTCAGCTGTGACGGCCATTTTGAATTTCCGGCCGACCTGAAATTTTTCTAGGATCAATTAGACATCAAGAGCAACATTCCTGTAAAGTTTCATGACAATCCGCCAAATAGTTTCAGAGGAGTAGTCGCTACAAGTTTTTACTATATAACTCTATGTAAACAAAGATGGCCGCTGGCAGCCATGTTTAACGTTGAATCAAAACGATTTTTGACAAAGATCAACATAATGTCATGCTGATCATTTTAGAAAAAGTCCCATATCAATATCACTTATAGTTTTCAAGAAGTAGTCGCTACAAACTTGTATTTTAAAACACTATTTTTAGCTTTGGCGGCCAACTTGGATTTCACATCAGCATGAATTTTTGCTAGGATCAACTAGACTTGATGGGCAACATTTCTATAAAGTTTCATGAATATCCATCCAGTAGTTTCAGAGGAGTTGTCGCTACAAATAAAAGTTTACGGACAGACGGCCAGACGGCCGGACGACGGACGCCGCACCACGGCATAAGCTCTGCTGATCTCTGATCAGTCGAGCTAAAAATTGCCTATACTACACGATTATACACACCTAATTCCACGTAATATTTCAGATATAGCTCAACCTGTTTCGTACAACAAAAAGGGGCTACAACTAATTATAGAAAGGACAACTGTGTCATGTTGTAGACCTTTTAATCAAAGTATACTTCGTTACAAGGAATTCATAAATGTTGAAGTTTCGCTTTGAAAAGTCAGGCCATTTCAGTATTGTGTTTAATGTAAAGAGATTGCAGCGTTTAAAGCCTAAGTTTGCTCGCCTGCTTGAGCCAAATGCGCCTTCGGTCGATAATGAAACTTTACAGGGGTAACCATTGGTGTGTTCGGTGCTGTTTAAACCTTCTTTCCGAAAGGACAGGCCTAATGTCACTCTCAACCATTCGATTAGCAGTAGCATATTAAACATACAATATATAATACCCAATATGCGTTTCTTTTTTCTTTCAGTATATATTAATAGAGCACACAGTGCAGGTCGATTACCATGGTAGATTGTCAACACAATTGTATACGGATTTAGAGATTTCATTAAAAACTAAACTTGCATTATTTTCAATTAATAAAAGAAAAGTTACAGTACCGAATTTAATACGATTAAGCCAAAGCAATATGAATAGCATTGGATGCGTACAACATTCTCGTTCTAATGACACGTTACTTATTTTACCAACAAGGCATTCATATTAATATCCATTTTTGGTAATTATCTTTGTTGTTTTTATATCAAATTACAACTCTCAGGGATTATCAAAAAATATCACTGATCTATCAGACTGGGCTTTCCCAATGTAATGTACACATACACCTACTGTATTCTATTTATGCACTATTGATTTAGACGCTTGATTCAGATTACAAGGACATTTTCTTAATTGTGAAAAGTGGCCTACTACTGTCCTTTTTTCTGTTTGAAAAACGGACATGCGCAGTGTAACAATCTAAAAAATCAAATTATCTCGAAAACTTTATCAAACGGACATGGTGCTAATTAATTGGGCATGCGCACTTATAAATTCATGATCATGCTAATTTGTACACAAAACGTAATTAATTCGTCAATAATACGTATAATATATAAAACGGCTCAATAATACAAAGGCGCGAAAACATGTTCACCTGACCAGATCCGCGCTCTATAGATTACAAAGGTTCAAACGGGATGTGCTGAAACACACGTCAATGCCCATTGGTGAAGTAGTGGACATGTTGTATCTTGTTGAGTTCCAGCATTGAGGGTTGGGAGACCAGTTGACTTTCCTCATTCTGGTGCCCCCCTGTGTGTGTTCCAGCATTGAGGGTTGGGAGACCAGTTGACTTTCCACATTATGGTGCCCCGCTGTGCGTGTTCTGTACTGCATACATTGAGGGTTGGGAGACCAGTTGACTTTCCACATTATGGTGCCCCGCTGTGTGTGTTCTGTACTGCATACATTGAGGGTTGGGAGACCAGTTGACTTTCCACATTCTGGTGCCCCCCTGTGTGTGTTCTGTACTGCATACATTGAGGGTTGGGAGACCAGTTGACTTTCCACATTCTGGTGCCCCCCTGTGTGTGTTCCAGCATTGAGGGTTGGGAGACCAGTTGACTTTCCACATTCTGGTGCCCCCTGTGTGAGTTCTGTACTGCATACATTGAGGGTTGGGAGACCAGTTGACTTTCCACATTCTGGTGCCCCCCTGTTTGTGTTCCAGCATTGAGGGTTGGGAGACCAGTTGACTTTCCACATTATGGTGCCCCCCTGTGTGTGTTCTGTACTGCATACATTGAGGGTTGGGAGACCAGTTGACTTTCCACATTCTGGTGCACCCCTGTGTGTGTTCCAGCATTGAGGGTTGGGAGACCAGTTGACTTTCCACATCATGGTGCCCCCCTGTGTGTGTTCTGTACTGCATACATTGAGGGTTGGGAGATCAGTTGACTTTCCACATTCTGGTGCCCCCCTGTGTGTGTTCTGTACTGCATACATTGAGGGTTGGGAGACCAGTTGACTTTCCACATTATGGTGCCCCGCTGTGTGTGTTCTGTACTACATCCATTGAGGGTTGGGAGACCAGTTGACTTTCCTCATTATGGTGCCCCCCTGTGTGTGTTCTGTACTGCATACATTGAGGGTTGGGATACCAGTTGACTTTCCACATTCTGGTGCCCCCTGTGTGTTTCAGCATTGAGGGTTGGGAGACCAGTTGACTTTCCACATTCTGGTGCCCCCTGTGTGTGTTCCAGCATTGAGGGTTGGGAGACCAGTTGACTTTCCACATTCTGGTGCCCCCCTGTGTGTGTTCTGTACTGCATACATTGAGGGTTGGGAGATCAGTTGACTTTCCACATTCTGGTTCCCCTCTGTGTGTGTTCTGTACTGCATACATTGTGTTCTGTACTGCATACATTGAGGGTTGGGAGACCAGTTGACTTTCCTCATTCTGGTGCCCCTCTGTGTGTGTTCTGTACTGCATATATCTACTGGTGTCTATGCCTCTGAACATTTTGAGAACTCCAGTGCCTTCAGCGCTTTGATTTCTAAAATGTTAGTTCTTGTGACGCGCTGTTGTTTATTAGATCATCGACCTAACTGTCTGAGATCATTAAGAGCCTCACACGAGAGAGCAGATGGATATATAGGCAAGGCCATCCAGCCTTTACTAACACATAAACTCCCGTGGTTCTTTAACGTGCCTAGAGGTTACATTGCATCATTGATTTTCCTTCTTCGTTTTATAAAGGACGAATGTATGTCACGAGACAAAAAATGCGCATTTTTCTCCTTAGAATTTTTTTAAACACATATCAATCAAACGATCGAGCATCCGTCAATATAAAAATGCAATAAAAACAGGTGGTCATGAATCATAAGAAAAATCCAACCTGTTGAATGACGTCACGTTCTATTTTGACACGTCACAGGTAGATTTACCCCAGTTCTACTTTCCCTTTGCTGTCTATGTCAATTATAATTAAATATCCCAAACAAACATAAATGTTCCCAATACATCATTCGGATGAATTATAGATAATAATAACAAAACGCATTTAAGCATTTAAGTGTGCTTTTTGTATCACTAGTAAGGCAGGGAAACGTTTTTTAATAGGCATTATTTGGCTATACACCACGGAAGCACAAACGCAATGGAGTAATTACGCCTAGAGAAAAGTGCTATTAAGTGCGTCACCGACTACTAGCTCCTCATATCAAAGGGACGCCTGTGATTGCCTTTTACAGGTTAGTCCGTTCTAGACTGGCGTCACTGCTACAAAATGTATAATACACTTTTGGTTTGCTCTCAGGGGCATAAGTGTTTTTTTTCTTCGTAACTGGGACTAATTACTACCGTCTTTCTCTGCCTGCGGATGGGGATGTTCCCCGAGCAACTTTTTATGGGTTGTATGTGTCTCAAATTATTCGTTTTTGAAGAGTTTGTACCTCTTGTTGGACATAATCAAATAGAAAGTGTACTGCTTACGGAAACATATATGGTGATATGTTAGACATAATGTTCATGCTTCATCGTTTTTTTCAATCACACTGGTTTAACATGTTCTAGCATATAGTCCAACCAGCGATATCACTATTTAGTAATATCTATACGATGAACTGAAATTCAGAGTCTGTATATTAACAAAGCATGATATCTTGATACATGTCGTTATACGTCTTACAGTTGATCAGACATAAATAATACATATTACACTTAAACTGTTTCAAAATATCAATTTGAGAATGCAGTTTGTTTTATTTCAGACAGAAATTACATAAGACGACACTGCAGCATCCACAGTTACCTTTAAATACAGATGAATATATCTACAGAACAGCAAACGGTTTAAATGCAGTGTGCAGCACAGGATGTATACGTTCAAATAATTTCAACAGACACATGTGCATACAAACAGGCGAGACACCATATACGTGAAGCGTGTGCAGTAAAATGTTGTCCCAGTCAAGCAGTATTGAAACACACGAGCGAATACATACAGGCGAGACACCATATAAGTGTAGCATGTGTAACAAAGGATTTGTCCAGTCAAGTCATCTTAAAAAACACATGTACATACATATAGGCGAGACACCATATAAGTGTAGCGTGTGCAGTAAAGGATTTACAGAGTCGGGCAATCTTAAAAATCACCTGAGAATACATACAGGCGAAACACCATATACGTGTAGCATGTGCAACAAAGGATTTATCCAGTCAATTAATCTTAAAATTCACATGCACATACATACAGGCGAGACACCATATACATGTAGCGTGTGCAGAAAAGGATTTACCGAGTCAGGTAGTCTTAAAACTCACATGCGTTTACATACAGTAGAGAAACCATATACGTGTAGCATGTGTAACAAAGGATTTACCAAGTCGAATCATCTTAAAGCACATATGAACATACATACAGGCGAGACACCATATACGTGTAGCATGTGCAGTAAAGGATTTACGGAGTCGGGTAATCTTAAAAGACACATGCGAATACATACAGGCGAAACACCATATACCTGTACCATGTGCAACAAAGGATTTATCCAGTCAGGTAGTCTTAAAACTCACATGCGTTTACATACAGGAGAGAAACCATATACGTGTAGCTTGTGTAACAAAGGATTTACCAATTCGAGTCATCTTAAAGCACATATGAACATACATACAGGCGAGACACCATATACGTGTAGCATGTGCAGTAAAGGATTTACGGAGTCGGGTAATCTTAAAAGGCACATGCGAATACATACAGGCGAAACACCATATACCTGTACCATGTGCAACAAAGGATTTATCCGGTCAAGCTATCTTAAAAAACACATGCACATACATACAGGCGAGACATCATATAAATGTAGCGTGTGCAGTAAAGTATTTACCGAGTCAGGTAGTCTTAAAACACACATGCGTTTACATACAGGAGAGAAACCATATACGTGTAGCTTGTGTAACAAAGGATTTACCAATTCGAGTCATCTTAAAGCACATATGAACATACATACAGGCGAGACACCATATACGTGTAGCATGTGCAGTAAAGGATTTACGGAGTCGGGTAATCTTAAAAGACACATGCGAATACATACAGGCGAAACACCATATACCTGTACCATGTGCAACAAAGGATTTATCCGGTCAAGCTATCTTAAAAAACACATGCACATACATACAGGCGAGACATCATATAAATGTAGCGTGTGCAGTAAAGTATTTACCGAGTCAGGTAGTCTTAAAACACACATGCGTTTACACACAGGCGAGACACCATATACGTGTGGCATATGCAGTAAAGTATTTACCAATTCAGGTAATCTTAAAGCACACATGCGTTTGCATACAGGAGAGACACCATATAAGTGTGGCATATGCAGTAAAGGATTTACCAATTCAGCCCATCTTCAAAGACATTTGCGCATACATACAGGCGAGACATCATATAAGTGTAGCGTGTGCAGTAAAGGATTTATCCAGTCGGAACATCTTAAAACACACATGCGCATACATACTGGCGAGAAACCATATAAATGTAGCGTGTGCAGTAAAGTATTTACTGATTCAGGTAATCATAAAAGACACATGCGCATCCATAAAGGCTAGACGTATTTATACGTGTAGCGTGTGTAGTAAAAGATTTACAACGTCAGGCAGTCTTAAAACCCCACATGTGCATACATACAGGGGAGACACCATGTACGTGTAACTTGTGCAGTAAAGGATTTACAGTGTCAGGCAGTCTTGAAAAACACAAGTTCATGTATACAGGCGTGACACACTTCAAATGTAGCATGTGTAGGCTTAAATAGCATATGCCCGTACACAAAGGCGAGATATCAATAAAGTGTAGCTTTTGCAGTAAAGAATTTGTCCAGGCAGGCCAACTTAAAACGCACTTTCTGATGCATACAGGCGAGACAACATTTAAGTAGAATATGCAGCAAATGATATAAAACGTCGAGCTGGCTTAAAATTCATACGCGCATACATACATATGAGACACCATATAAGTGTACCGTGTGCAGTATAGGATTTACAGAGTCAGACAGTCTTAAAAGACACGCGCTTATACACACAGGCGAGACACACTTGAAGAGTAGGAAGGGCAGCAAATGAATTAACCAGTCGATTAGTCTTACAAAACACATGTGCATACATAGAGGCGAGACAAATTTAAGTGTATGCAGTGCGTCAAAGGATTTAACCAGTCGGGCAATTTTACAAAACACATGCACATAAATACAGGTGAGACACCATATAAGTGTACCGTGTGCAGTATAGGATTTACAGAGTCAGACAGTCTTAAAAGACACACGCTTATACACACAGGCGAGACACACTTGAAGAGTAGGAAGGGCATAAAATGAATTAACCAGTCGATCAGTCTTACAAAACACATGTGCATACATACAGTCGAGACAAATTTAAGTGTATGAAGTGCGGCAAAGGATTTAACCGGTCAGGCTATCTTACAAAACTCATGCACATACATACATGTGAGACACCATATATGTATAGCGTGTTCTGTAAAGGATTTAACGAATCAGTATTTTACAAAACACATGCACATACATACAGGAGAGACAAAACGTTAAGGAAAAGCATATGCAGAACCAGACAAATATATAAAACACATTCCGATACATACTGGCGAGACGCCTGTTCAGTGTAGTATGTGCAGTACAACATACTGGCGAGACGCGTGTTCAGTGTAGTATGTGCGGGACGCCTGTTCATTGTAGTATGTGCGAGACGCCTGTTCGGTGTAGTATGTGCAGTACAACATACTGGCGAGACGCCTGTCCAGTGTAGCATGTGCAGTACAACATACTGGCGAGACGCCCGTTCAGTATAGTACGTGCAGTACAACATACTGGCGAGACGCCTGTTCAGTGTAGCATGTGCAGTACAACATACTGGCGAGACGCCTGTTCAGTGTTGTATGTGCAGTAAAGAATTTACCTTTAAGCTTTTGTTCGTCACGCATCATAAAACGAATAATATATTCAGCTTCGTTGTGTTTTAAAGGTTGATATTTGTTATAGAAAGTAGCGTTGATTTACAACACCAATATTGCAGTTGTGTTTATGCATGTGTTCTGGCGATGGCAATGACGTCATAAAGGGACTGGAGTCAACCTGAAAGCAGTATGGACATACAGCAGTGTTGACATACAGCAGTATGGACACACAGCAGTGTGGACATACAGAAGTATGGACATACAGCAGTGTGGACATACAGAAGTGTGGACATACGGCAGTGTGGACATACGGCAGTGTGCACATACAGCAGTGTGCACATACAGCAGTGTGCACATACAGCAGTGTGGACATACAGAAGGGTTGACATACAGCAGTGTGGACATACAGCAGTTTGGACATACAGCAGTGTGGACATACAGCAGTGTTGACATACAGAAGTGTGGACATACAGCAGTGTGGACATACAGCAGTGTGGACATACAGCAGAGCAGTGTGGACATACAGCAGTGTGGACATACAGCAGTGTGGACATACATCAGTGTTGACATACATCAGTGTGGACATACAGCAGTGTGGACATACAGCAGTGTGTATGGTTGTCAACTATAAATATGAATACAACCGCCATAATGTGTTTTCGATTCATATTCAGTGTGCATATGCGCCAAACTAGGACGCATGTCCGTACGATTAATTTAAACTATGTTGGTCTTGAAATCTCGACTACTCGGCTAGTTTTGTTTTATAAATGATTGATAGTAATTCATATGATGCTTTAAGGTCCATATACATTCTTGTTTTGTGATATATCTGAATTGCATGTAAAACTGTAAGCAGTATAAGACCAGTTTAAATTAATATTTATGATTAAAGGAAATACATCAGGATAAGTTTATTCTTATATTTGTTCAAATACATTGTTTATGTATTTAATTGTTAAAAATAAACTAAAAGAGTCATAAAACATCAACAGAAACTACGCTGAACATATAAAATAAACGACCCGAAGTAGGTATTTTCTAACTATTCTTACGTGCCGGGGATAGCTATTTTAAACTTGAAGGTAAAATAAATCGCAATGTATTGCAGAGCGAGCGTCATTGTGTAAATATAGCCGATTTCTTCCGCGTGAGAGCTACGTATAACTTGTAGGTTTCTCTATGGACTTTAAAGATTGTTGTAAATTATATTTTTAATTATTGCGCTGTATTATAGGAAATTGTTTATATCTATGATTTATTTAACGCTTTAATTTGGTCATTTCATACTTTATGTTTTTAAACAAATTAGGCCCCAAAGACTTTAAAAAACACAACGCAGCCTGGTATTCGAGTTTTCCAGACACTATATAACATTTAAGAGCCATGTAGAACATGTAAGAACAGTGTAGATCAATAAAGAACAGCGAACACTGTATAACATTTAAGAGACATGTAGAACATATAAGAACAGTGTAGAACATTAAAGAACAGCGTACACATTTGCGAACACTATATAACATTTAAGAGACATGTAAAACATTTAAGAACAGTGTAGAACATTAAAGTATATAACATTTAAGAGCCTGGTAGAACATTTAAGAACAGTGTAGAGCATTTACGAACAGCGTAAACATTTACAACCAGTATATAACATTTAAGAGCCATGTAGAACATTTATGAACAGTGTAGAACATTTACGAACGGTGTAGAAGATTTAGGAACATTAAAGAACATTGTACACTTTACGACATGTACCAGTGCCCTGATATAAATGTCAATAACACTTGTATTTCTCATCATAATGCCAATAACACTTGTATTTCTCATCATATTGTCAATAACACTCGTATTTCTCTTCATAATGCCAATAACACTTGTATTTCCCATCATAATGTCAATAACACTCGTATTTCTCATCATAATGTCAATAACACTTGTATTTCCCATCGTAATGCCAATAACACTCGTATTTCTCATCATAATGTCAATAACACTCGTATTTCTCATCATAATGCCGATAACACTTGTATTTCTCATCATAATGTCAATAACACTTGTATTTCTCATCATAATGCCAATAATACGTGTATTTCTCATCATAATGCCAAGAACACTCGTATTTCTCATCATAATGTCAATAACACTTGTATTTCTCATCATAATGCCAATAACACTCGTATTTCTCATCATAATGCCAATAACACTCGTATTTCTCATCATAATGTCAATAACACTCGTATTTCTCATCATAATGCCAATAACACTCGGTCTCATCATAATGCCAATAACACTCGTATTTCTCATAATAATGCCAATAACACTTGTATTTCTCATCATAATGTCAATAACACTCGTATTTCTCATCATAATGCCGATAACACTCGTAATTCTCATCATAATGCCAATAACACTCGTAATTCTCATCATAATGCCAATAACACTCGTATTTCTCATCACAATGCCAATAACACTCGTATTTCTCATCATAATGCCAATAACACTCGTATTCCTCATCATAATGTCAATAACACTTGTATTTCTCATCATAATGCCGATAACACTCGTAATTCTCATCATAATGCCAATAACACTCGTAATTCTCATCATAATTGCCAATAATACGTGTATTTCATCATAATGCCGATAACACTTGTATTTCTCATCATAATGTCAATAACACTTGTATTTCTCATTATAATGTCAATAACACTCGTATTTCTCATCATAATGCCAATAACACTCGTAATTTTCATCATAATGCCAATAACACTCGTATTTCTCATCATAATGCCAAGAACACTTGTATTTCTCATCATAATGTCAATAACACTTGTATTTCTCATCATAATGCCAATAACACTCGTATTTCTCATCATAATGCCAAGAACACTTGTATTTCTCATCATAATGTCAATAACACTCGTATTTCTCATCATAATGCCGATAACACTTGTATTTCTCATCATAATGTCAATAACACTTGTATTTCTCATCATAATGCCAATAATACGTGTATTTCTCATCATAATGCCAAGAACACTCGTATTTCTCATCATAATGTCAATAACACTTGTATTTCTCATCATAATGCCAATAACACTCGTATTTCTCATCATAATGCCAATAACACTTGTATTTCTCATCATAATGCCAATAACACTCGTATTTCTCATCGTAATGCCAATAACACTCGTATTTC